>SZWC01021010.1:28450-40836 GCA_023375785.1 Penium margaritaceum
CTCTCTCTTTCTCTCTCTCTCTCTCTCTCTCTCTCTCTCTCTCTCTCTCTCTTTCTGTCTCTATCACTTTACATTTGAAGCCCATCTTATGCCAATTTTCACAATTTATACTTAAGTGAGTTGTGAATTTAGATAAATTCACTATAAATTCACTATTCCATCATATGGAATTTGTTTTTTAAACCGAATTATAGGGTCAAAAACAAACAAAAGAGCTACATAGATTATTGCTTGTCATATCAGGTTGGAATAAAACCGTTCCATATGCCCTGTATAACCTCAAATTTGACAAAGTGTCACACCTTTAATTTTCTTTAAGTACACAATAATGTAAACGATCCTCAACATCTGGCAACCTAAATAGTCAAGGCAGCATTTTCTAGGATACCTTTAAGCGACTTGTGAATGATAATGGTGGATACCACTTGGAACAATAATAATCAAATCAATGTGCAAAGAAATTTTTGGGAAAGTGGAACTCCTACGACTTTTACGTGCACAAGCGTGTTGATTGATATCTGACAAAGCATACTTCTTTTTAACATGTATGGAGCAAATGAAAGTCCTTCTGTGGGTTTCATAAATCCTTCTCAACTAGGGGAAAAACGTTTTACTATCCCTGTTGCCATTCGAGTTTCCTTTAAGTTACCTTCAAATTCAGTTTGAAAGATCCCGGGGCATTTTTGTTTACATTTGGCTCAAAAACAATTTGTTTTTGCCTATAACTTATTGTTTTATAGGCTAATTTGATTGTTGATTGTGTGGATAGCGGGTTTCTATGTTTATGCTCATTATTTGCATCATAAACTAGACATCATGACGTGTCCTTGACAATTGAGAGGTATGTACCGTAACAGAATGTATGTGCTCCCATTGCAGTTTTTTGTCACTTTGCATCTCTAAAACTATGAACACAACATCCCAAATACATTTTCCCTATACGTTTTACTCCCCACGTGACTTTTCAATTGAAAAAATATAATAAATATTTCATTCAAGAAAGCCTCATCTGTTCGGCAGGGTTCTAAATGCAACAAGGGAAACAAATGATCACAAAAATTACATAAACCTCATGTTCACGTTATCTCTTTTTGACTAAATTGTGTACATGTTTTGAATGTTTAGAAATGTTTCAGTTTCTAGTTTTGTTTCTTATAACCAATCTATTCATGAGTTAATTAGAATTTCTAACAATGCCTTCTAGAAGACTACGTCCATTGTTTGAAAATTCAAAATGAGGAAGCTTTCTTGGAAAACCTTTATTGAGTCATTTGTAATCAATTATTGTTTTGAATACAGAGCGGTTTGAACTAGGCATGCTAATTTTTCATGAGTTATTTACTTCACTGTAGTAGCATAATCATGGGAGGGTGTAAGATGAAGAAAGTTTCAACACAATGCAGATAAAGAAACCTGGCAAATAGGATTGCAAAAGCATGAGCCCAAAAAAACAATGTCCATAAAAAACTTGCAAAATGGGCCAAAAGGAGGAATTTACAGAAGGATGAACCAAAAACAATGCCTCGTGGAGCACCCCATGCACCACACCTCTAAAACAAATGTGCCCTTTCACCTAGAAAAATGTGGTGACAAAAGAGTTGAGAGTTCACAAGAAAACTGATATTGGGACAAGTTACATGGATGAAGTCCAGTTTGGTGCGTTAATCTTAGTGTGAGCAAGCCAAGCAAAGAAAACTTGTGAAGAATGTTTAAAGGGGGTAACACGCACATAGGAGAACAACACACATGGATTTAAAAGTCATCCATCATGGAGATGACTTAATAACATAGAAAGGAAAAGAATAAATTGCAAAAAATCTAACGGGTGAATAGAACCATAGTAATCAAGGGAAGAGTTCAAAGGCCAAGTGTTTCGATAGTCAAGGAAAAAACAAGCCAGTGGAGGGTATTTGCAATGAAGAAGTTAAGATGAAAGCTTGACACAATGTACATTAAAACATCTCCTTACAAAAGATACTACTGCTTGATGTTCATGTGTTTTTTTGTTTTTCTTCAATTGCACTTGTTTTGAGTGATGGTCACTGTCCTGTCACTTTTTGTGTACAGCGGTAGAGGTTACATGATCAAACATTACTTACCAAGAAGTAAGCGAGTTGTACGGCCTTAACATTGGTAGCACTCAAAGCCATGGAATTTTTCTCATCTATGTCTTAGGTTCTGCAAAACTGCTTCTTGTTAAACCAAGAAACACAATGGCACAAAAGAGGCAATGTAACGACTTTAGCTTAAAAGTCAAAATATTTGTCAACGTAATTTTGAAGGAGTGGCAAGCTACACATGGCCGGTTAAACGTCGCCAACCCAAGCAAATGAGTGGAGAAAGTCCACAACATGAATGGAAGCAATGAAGCACTATGGAAAAGCTTTCAAGCCTTGTAAGTCAGAAAATTCACTACACTCCAAGTTACAAGAAAAATGGTGCAAGCAAGGTAAGTTTTTTTAGGATTCACTGAAATTTATGAACATACTTTTGCTCACAAAACTTTGTATCATGGGTCACACAGAGGGCAAGCTAGGTGCACGGTGCCATGAGAGAGAAAACAAGGTGATGACATGGACACTTGATGCATAAAGATAAGAAATGATCTAAGATAATCACATTAAACTCCTTGTGGAAAAGGAGAGGGTCAATAAGGCGCTCAATTTACATACTACATCACAAGGTTGCACATCTGATATCCTTCAGATAGTATTCTTAAGAAAGGAGACTCTTCACATTATCCATGGTAAATTGGAGGACATTCTGATGAGGATGTCATTAACATGTACCAAGATGAAAGATAGCATAATGGAATCACCATTGAAAAATATAGGGGATTCAAATTTCTTTGGATGGAAACCTCAAAAAGGAAGAGGAGTGAATTCCTCCCACATGCAATTAATAGATTGCTTAAGATAGTATATTTCACAAAGGATATCACATAATTTCTTTGAGTCGATATAGGAAATAGGGAGGAAAACATGTCATGATCCTCGTTGATAGGAAAGGAAATCTTCATTTCACATACTGAATCTCCAAGTAGAGGCAAGCTACAACACATATGAGGAAAAGGTTTTGTATGAAGGCAATAAACTAGATGTAAGTATAGCTAAAGTTTACCTTTGGATTTTTTAGTATACAAAGATCATGACGTGCATCTTATACCAAATGGTCTTCAGTGGAGAGCGTCTTCTGACAAAAACACTGGGATTTAATCATCGTATGCCTAGGGAGAGTGTGAGCAAGCTCAAACACGTTGTGCTAAGTTAGTGTGGCTAGTTTTGCAACAAAATATGCGTGTCAAGCAGTGACGTCTGGACATAGACATGTCGTAGTAAGGGTAAATGGGTGCAAGTTGTGAAGGAGGAGTTGAGGACATGAAGAGGCCTTGTAGAGTGTTAGTGCAGAGATAAAGGTTGCGAGGGCTACAAGAAACCAATGGTCTATAAGGTCATCTAAGATATGGGGAATACAAATGAAATAACTGATGACATGGAGTATGATCTCTGTAAAACATTTACAACAGGAGGGTGTGGTGCAAGGGAAACAAGTGATATTAAGAGACGTCAATGTGTCATTAAGAAATGTGGAGGTATTGGGGGAAAATTCAAGAGAAAGATAAGATCTATAATGGAAGATCTGGAGAGGCCATTTATGCGGACAGATGTAAGTATGGGGTGAGTTGGTGATGGTATTGCAGTTGGAGACAAATGCAAGGAAGACGAAGGTTTACATGGACACACAAGAGGGTTTAAGGGAAAACACATTGCATGGGGGAGGCTAAAAGCAATATGAATACATCAAAAACAAACGAGCACGTAAGGGGGAAGGGAGAGGTAAGGGAGGGTTCCACTGTGGACAGCCACAAGCCACGACGCACTTATGTGTAAAGGCATGGGGAAAAAATAGAGCACAACCTTCAGGAGATTTATGAGAAGTTTATGACAACAAATTGTGCGGGATTGTGAGAAAGGTGGAAGCACAGAATGCGGTAGAAGGGATGAGAAGGATTTGATAAGAGCTTGGGTTGTACGTATGTGAGATTAAGAGTAGATGTGTACAGATGGGGGAGGGACTTTTAGGTTAGTGTGTGAGGGAGGGAACTTGAATGTATGGGAAAAGAACATCGGGTCCGAGGGATTCGGTCTCGGTTAAAAGGGGTTTTTCAAGGCTAGAGGGAGAATAACATGTATGATGGGAAGGTAAGACCACGTACGGTGTACGCACATCCTAGGGTAGGAGTGGGTAGAGGTAGTAGGGGGCGTGACTTGGTTAGAGGTGCACAGTGAAGGCAAGGAATCAATTGTGAAGATGTAAGGGGAAAAGGAGAATGCAAGATAGAAAGAGGAAGCAAGGAAAGAGTCTCATGTGCAAGAGTTCATTAGAAAAGAGTGAGGCACACGGAGTAGTGGAAATGTTGCAAGAAGAGGATATTGAAGAGGGAAAACTATGATAAGAAAAAAGATTACTTTCTGGACCAAGAGAGGGGAGAGAAACATAAGATTCATTCTCAAAAATATTCCATTTAGAGTTAAACACATGGTTTTGGAAACGTTAAGGATATGGTGCACGTAAAGAACCTTCTGCTTAGGTAATGGTCGGAGTAGGTGGAAGAAAAAGGATGAGGGAGGAAAGCTGTAACTAGAGGATAGTGAGGCTCAAAAGATGACAAGAAGGAAATGCTACCGCATATAACTGTTTATATGTGGTTTTCATGTCTGATTGAAGGAAGCATAGATAGGGTAGGGGAAAAAGCAAGTGTGGTTGTAGGCACATGAGACATGAAAGGTTTTGCAGGTTCAGGTGGGGAAGGTGGTGTGAGAAAAGAGAAAGCCGCAAAAGGAGCAAATAGAATGCGAGGGAGAGCGCACAAGAATATGGTGGAAGGATGCATGAAATGGAAGTGACGATCAAAGTGGGATGACAAGGTGTGACAAGTATAGGGGGCGTGACCAATGGAGAGAATCTTGAAGGAAGAGGAGAAATGAAGATGGGAGGCCGGAGACAAGCATGATGGCGACATAGTTAGGGGGACAAGTAGTTGAAGCATGCATTGCAATTGGAGGGTTGAAGGAGGTGGTACACAAGTACACACGTGATTTTTTATGTTGTAAGGAATGCTAAAGGCTTGAAGAAGTAGAAAAATTATGTATGGATAAGATTTCAATAAGTTTTTTCAAAGAGTAATGTGTGTAAAAACATTATGATATTAAAAAAACACAATTCTTTAAATAATGCAGAAAAGAGTAAGCTGCAACCATTAGTTTTTCACGAAGGGTAAGAGGAAGATTGCGACACCAAGAAGGAACTATATGGTAGAGTATATCTGTGGTAACCCACTCCAAAGGCTTGCGAAGGTCTGATTGGTGCTTAATGGCAAGCTTAGGCGATGTTGTTTAGGATGCAAGAGAATTGTGTGGAATTTGATTCTATACCCACTCACATGAGGAACCTTTCCCTAACCTCAAGCTACATCCGCAATGAAGGAATCTTGCTTCAAGAATAATTTTACACACACGTTTGATACTCTTGTAGTTCTAGCATTTCATGTCCTTATTCTAGTATGGGAAACGAACAGTAAAGAGCTCATAGAAAAACCTCTTACGGCTAAAACAAGCCTTGATTCAACAAAAAGACTTGCTTCCATAATTGTTGTGAATTTAAATGTGTTATTCATAGCTTTACATCTTAGGAGAAACATGTTAGGACTGGGAGCATTGCATCACTTAACTTGATGAATGAAGAGAGAAACCACAAATTCATTAAGAATAGCCATATATGAGT
Organism: Penium margaritaceum; assembly: GCA_023375785.1. Taxonomy (NCBI): domain Eukaryota; kingdom Viridiplantae; phylum Streptophyta; class Zygnematophyceae; order Desmidiales; family Peniaceae; genus Penium; species Penium margaritaceum. The sequence continues at coordinate 34,235 of SZWC01021010.1, forward strand.
CTAAGAGCATACCTGGTGTGCTCATTGCAGTACTCATGATGGACAAATATATAATTATGGGTGTGCTTGAGCTTAAACAAGGGAAGGCCAAGAAAGATGAGGATGCATTTTATCAACAGCACTAATTGTGCTAGGACTCCTAAATGGGGCGCAAAATGAAGGGTGTGATAGATTATTAACAGATAGATCATGAAGGGGGAATGCAACAATGATGAAGGGAAGCTCTGAAACCAAAGGATGAAGGACATGAAAGTGCAAAGCATGTGAAAAAGCAAGAAGCGCGCCTATGTCAAGGGCATAGTGGCTAAGGACCTACCTAAGAACCCTCTTTGCAAGACCACGACCGTGAAGCATTATTTAGCAAATGGCATGTTAGTATTGATGAAAAGGATAAGCTTATAAATATTAAGAAAAAACACATGAAGAGAAGCTCTGATTGAAAGAAGAATGAGAGGGAGGAACATATGGGACAAAGAATACAGATAAGTGACTGAAAGATTTCTATTCTTCATCAATTTTACTGACAAGAATAAAAGGAGTATCAATGAATAAATAATGTTTTTGTGGGTCGTGGTTCAACAACATGGTCGTAGTTTCACTTCAATGTGTATAAGTGATACTTCAAGTTTCTCATGTTTTCAAGGTTATGTGAAAGATATGTGAGGAGTTGGGACTTTTGCTGTAGTGCTTTAACATGTGGACTTGTAGCAAGCAATACCTCACATATCAAGCAAGTTCAATGATTCCATTAAAGCTTACTGTGCTGTTTAAATGCAATAACTGAATTTTGAGTCTTTCAAATCATGAAAAGATTTTGATAACCAAGTGAGATTTTAGTGGGGGTAAGGCTCACAAACCTTGTGTTTGGGCAACATAATGCGAGTCACAATCAACTCAAAACCAACAAACCTCGGTGAAATACTCAAAAGTTAAAATGTATGTTGTAAGAATGCTGAACCATGTCAATCTTCGTATATTCAATTTTGTCAAGGTGTAAGGAAGTTTCAAATATGAGGAATGTTTAGTCTAAATAATCAGATTTAATGCATAACAAAAACGCTCACAAGGCAAAAACAGAGATGAATTTTGTGGGAATGACACAATGTGCATAAGGAGCTATCACCCTTACCAACGGAATTGAACTTCTAAGAATGTTAAAAAAGATTGTCAAGTGTGCTTTCTAGGATGATGCAATAGGATCCCCTGGTTGAAAATGAAAAAAAAGGTGCTATTGTAAAGTTTTCAAGCATTCTATTATACCTGCAGAAAACTCATAAAACAAAATCTATGAGATGTTATTAGCATGGTTAGAATGAAGCCTCTTCGATCAAATATAATATTTTTACTGTTTTGGTTGTTTGTCCACAATATCAAGGGCCAATTTGTGTACTTGCGACATCTCCCATTACAATTCTTGTAAGGGTCTTATGATTATCTTTTCAAATTATTCATGTATTTATTTATGGCATGCATTATATTCAAACAATTATAAGTGTGTATTACTAAATCAAGTGTTGACTTAAGGACAAGACTCCCCTTCATATAAAAATTTGCAACTTTCTAAAAGATTCATAGGGAAAAACAACAATTTCATATGTGTGTTGTGTACTTTGATATCAATTACAATCTCTTTAATATGTTTTTGGCTAAAAAAGACACATTTACTGGTTAATGTTTATAGCCTTGCTTCAAATCTCGTATTTGGTCCACTTTTAGTGATGTCATTCATTCCTATCAATGAAAGAGAATTTCTTGATAGCACTTTGTTGAGAAGGGATAACCCTTCTCCAATGTATATGTCAATGAAGAGGGAAAGGGCTAAATTCAAGATACATCAATGCTGAATTTTTGTTTTTCTTCATTGAAGGTCATGTTTCATAATCCTAGTGTGCATGATTTACCTCAATGGTCCCCCATTATGATTATACACAATTTTATTAACATTGAAAAGAGTTCTTTAACCATCTTACCAGGGAATTATTTTCCTCACCTACGAACATATCTTGTACTTGTTACTTTACTATTAAAGATCGTTAATGTAGTAACAAAATCTTAAATGATAGAATATTGCATATATATGTTTTTGTGCCTATTTTATGACGTGTATCATCTTGAAGGTGCCACTAATTCTTGACAAGGTGATGCAAAGTCCCTTGGAAACAATGAGCTTAATTGAAATGCTAAAGTCATCTGAGATCATTTCAATTGAAAACCAATAATTATGAGGCAAACGCCTTTCTTCCACATGTTTGACTAAAGCTTGCAGGATTTTGTGATAACTTCTAGTTAAAGTACACTTATAATTCTTGTGTCGCTTTCACCTATGAATAAAACATGAAAAATATTTTCATCAAGGAATATTCATTTTATAGATGATTTATGAAAGGAAACAAAGACAATTATCCATGAATTTGATCTAAATATCAACTTCATAATAGTTGATAAAATGTTTTAAATTGACTAAATGAATAATGTTCCATGGTTTTAGTTAATGGAGAATGAATAATAACAGATTTTTAACTTAAGTAGATATTAGATGTAAAAATTATGTAATTTATTTTATTTTGAAATTCAATTTTGCTTAGAGTTAAATCCGTGTATGTTTTTTTCCGTACACAATTAATTGAACCCCATGTTTTTAGAGTTTGTCCTTACTTCCACTAGCCATCGATTTTCCACCCTAAGAATTATGTGCCCTTCAGCTTGGGTCCCTTCATTTAGCTAAAACTACCTTGTGTGTAATAATATAATAATGTTTTAACAAGGTAAACAATTTTTATGATGTGTTGATAAAATGATCATGAATAAAATTGTTTATATGTTAATTTGTTTATTTTTTATGACATATGATTTGAATAAAGACTTTGCGTCATTTCCTTTGCATCCTCTTCAACTTTGCCGCAATTCTTTGAATAAAACTCTCACCACATGACTCCACATGCATTTCTTGACTAAAGCATTTAAAACCTTGACATACACAATTGTTAATACTTCTCTTGTATGTATAGGATTAGAATATACGACACCTATAATCAAAGTACACACACTACCAATTTCATATTCCAAAATCATTTTATGATCACAATGAATGATTTTCTCCAAAACACTTACCTTTGAAACATGGACATTTTTCTTGGTGTAACATATTGTTTTGATGCTTAGAATTGCTATAGGGTGACCCTTGAATGCACCACTACACACCCTCACAAAATTCTATTTTGCAAATCGTCATGAATGAATCTTGTATGCCTTGTGAAGAATCCTTTCAAATGAGCAACTGGCACCTGAGAATAATATGCGACAAACTTTATAAGGCCTTTTCAAAGGAGGAAGAGTATGAAGGGATTCATGATTCTCACTATGAAACAAGACTTAAGTTAAAATGGGCTTTGCAAAAAATGCTACAAAACTGAGAATAATTTTGAGGAAATTACAAATTGATGTCTTAGAAGAAGAGACATCCTTTCACCTATATCTGCCCTATAGGGTTTTTCATGCATGATTGGAACAAGCCCTAGAGAATTTTGTTATTTGAATGAAAACATGTTACACTTTTTTAGAACAAAATGTACCTGGAATCCATCAACGGAAACAGCTCACCACAGCATTGGATGGGCTTCAAATACGTGTGCATATGAAGCACTACTCACCAACATAAACAACTAGTCCTAAGTTGAGCTTCAAATTCGACTGGTATTGTTGTGCATTTCACTGTTGCAAATATGTGTAAGAGTGCAAAATGAACTGACCGTTCACCTCAACTGTACAATATTTAGGGTGAGTTTGGATGGCGTCGCATTGGCCGTGCTGTCCTCGAAATCTGTGCGACGTCCAGTTCAGCGTAGTGTCTCGCGTGTGCGACCGCGGAAGTCGTACGTCCGGTGGCTGTCCTCTGGACGCTCGACCGCACGGTCGTGCGACGTAGGAAGGGCTCACGTCGTGCGCCCGTCGGCAGCTGGAGGACGTCGCACGGTTGTGCGAGGCCATCCAAACGCACCCTTAAGCTTTGTTGAGTGGGCCGGTCCACTGGTGCGCTTGACGTACCCCCTATGCTGGTGAAGCATCTGAAAGGGATTGAAGGGCGTTGTAGTTTCATGTGAAGACGATCTGACTAGTTGAAAATTTACTGTTCTTCAAAACGTTTTTACTGTTCTGGAAGTTGTGAAGGTTCGAATCTCCCTCTGACCTTCTAGTTGTTATGGTGAACATTGCTCGCTCACGATTATGGACATTCATTTCTTGCCCTAAAACTGAGGGAAAAATCATTCTTTTCGATTTTGCGGGTTGGCACTGCAGGACTTCATGTTTTCGTTGGTGTCCCTGCCCGGATCGGTTGTCAGTGCGAAAGAAGGTAAAGTGCTGATGTCATGATTTGAGGTGATTGTCCCACGAAGGCTCGTCCTTGCGTTGCCAGGCACGCTGCACCGCCAGAAAAGAACAAACGCGATTTTTCTTTGACAGGTATAGTGTAGTTTGTGACTGTTTAAGATCTGTAGGACTCGTGCTGTAAAGATTCCGCACAACAGCCACTGCTCGGGACACTCGCAGCGACACCCCCATCGATTGTTGAATGCGGTGGTATAGCGTTTACGATCCCGATGGACAGGGGAACGAAGGTGGTAGTGTCACACGCAACGGGTTGCGATCAATTTCTATTTCCTGTTTTGTTGCTGGCTTTTTGTGTATGCCTTTCCTTCATGTTTCAGTCATGACTCTCAAGAAGTCCCGAGGCGTCATTCAAGTATCTTCCTGCTTAGCACCAGTTCTTTCTTCCAAAAGCTGGAGACTGCAATGAAAAAAGACAAATGTCGAAGAAAGGAAATACACGGTATTCTCCTAAAATGTCACACCCCTTACGTTCATCCTCACACAGTTCCTTCCAGCCAACTTGCCAGAGAAGTTTACAGCAGTAGAAGCTTGCGGAAAGAAAAGTTCTTCGAACAGTGTAATGTCAAAAGTTTACGGTCACCTTCGCAATGAAACTAGTAGCCGTGGGCCTGAAGGGCTGGTGTTTCATCACAAGGGTGAGCTCACAAGTCGGATATAGTTTCCTGATGTATGAGCTGACTCGCAGTCTGTGGCCCTGTTAAGCAGCAAACGCTGCAGGTTCTCCAGGGCAACTTCATTCTGGCACTCTCGTCTGGCATACCACATTGGTGTCGTCGAAACGCCTAGCGTTTCGACGACACCAATTGACACCGATTGTGTCCGAAAAGTTCTTCAGTTTTGCATAGATTCGGAAACAGTTTGGAGACATCCATCGAGCTCCAGCTGGGAAAAAAGGATGTGATCGATGGTCAATGGCTGCACAATCTGCAGTTGTCGATTTCAGCCGTCAATAATGTGAGACAAGACAATTACGAAGTCATCGACGGCAACGACGGACCGTCGAATGCGGCATACGCTTCACGGTCCAAGTTGGAGCCACACTCTGCCGGGTGTAGCCAGAGATGGAACACTGGCAATGCAAGGGTGGCACGAACTGGCCTGTAAGGCGCACAGCGGCGAGGGTTCAAAACAAAACCAGCGCGTTTTGCAAACTGAAAAATAGTCACCCCTCCAGAGCTGTAGTGAAGGTGGAAACCTCAAGAACACAAGCACAGACGTTAGTCGAGCGATGGGCTTCGGACTATGCAAAAGGAAAAATTAATATCAGTCTCAAAACGGGCCTTGTGAACAAAGCGACATCTCGACCTCGCACAATTGAAGAATGGGTCATATCAAATCGTCGATCGGATACCATTTTCCTCTTCTCCGATACGTCCAGCTGCACGCATGGAAAAGATGTCACTACAAGATGTTTGACCAACACAAATGAACACGCAAACCAGCGGAGGTGCAAACTTGTCAACTTTTCCAATAAACGAGAGTGAAAACAAACATTACTCTGGAAATAAATCAGGTTCATGAGACGTGAAAAAAAATGTACATACATATGAGCACATCTTCTCATAAACAGATGAATTAAAAATCAATTTGCAATACAAAAAACATGTTCTCAAGAAGAACAAGCTCAAGACAAATCAAATTGCAAAGACATACATGACATTCGCTAACCCCGACTACAACTCAATGGGGTACTTAATCATAGCAACATAGACGAGGCTACTCAATTTTGGTGTTCTTGACGCAAAATCAACATGCGCTTCTAAAGAAGAAAAAAACGCACATTCGTTTCTTTATGAGAAAAAATACACTAATCTACAAAACAAAGAAAAAGGCACAAGACGTTGAAATTTTTTGCATTAGGGGATAGAAACAATGGTAAAGGACAGATATAAAAGATTTTCTTAAGTTAACAAGATGGCACCACCACTGGCACATACCCTATATAAATCACATATCTATCTAAATTGCAAAAACTGTAGAACATGTTTCCTCAATCCATTATATATATTCAGATTCATATCAAAATCATGATCATAACGATACCTACACACCTACCACAAACAAACATACAAACATGTAATTCTACATGTATATACATATTCATATACATATACATATACATATACATATACATATACATATACATATACATATACATATACATATACATATACATATACATATACATATACATATACATATACATATATATA
>SZWC01021012.1:32653-47595 GCA_023375785.1 Penium margaritaceum
ACTCAATACCGTGGTACTCTACTCAATACCGTGGTACTCTACTCAATACCGTGGTACTCTACTCAATACCGTGGTACTCTACTCAATACCGTGGTAGTCTACTCAATACCGTGGTACTCTACTCAGCATCGTGGTACTGCACTCAATACCGTCGTACTCTTCTCAATACCGTGGTACTCTACTCAATACCGTGGTACTTTACTCAATACCGCGGCACTCTACTCAGCATCGTGGTACTCTACTCAATAGCATGGTACTCTTTTCGATACCGCGGTACTCTACTCAATACCGTGGTACTCTACACCATACCGTGGTACTCTACTCAATACCGCGGTACTCTACTCAATACTGTGGTACTCTACTCAATACCACGCAACTCTACTCAATACCGAAGTACTCTACTCAATACCGTCGTACTCTACTCAATTCCGTGGTACTCTACTCAATACAACGGTACTCTACTCAATACCGCGGTACTCTACTCAATACCGCGGTACTCTACTCAATACCGTGGTACTCTACTCAATACTGTGGTACTCTACTCAATACCATGGTACTCTACTCAACACCGTGGTACTCTACTCAATACCGCAGTTATCTACTCAATTCCGTGGTTCTCTACTCAATACCGTGGTACTATACTCAATACCGTGGTACTCTACTTAAAACCATGGTACTCTACTCAATACCGTGGTAGTCTACTCAATACCATGGTACTCTACTGAATACCGTGGTACTCTACTCAATACCGTGGTACTCTACTCAATACAATGGTACTCTTTTCAATACCGCCGTACTCTACTCAATACTGTGGTACTCTACTCAATACCGTGGTACTCTACTGAATACCGCGGTACTCTACTCAATAATCTGGTACTCTACTCAATACCGTGGTACTCTACTCAATACTCTAGTTCTCTACTCAATACCGTGGTACTCTACTCAATACCGCGGTAATGTCCTTAATAGCGTGGTACTCTACTCAATACCATGGTACTTTACTCAATACCGTGGTACTCTACTCAATACCGCGGTACTTTACTCAATACCGTGGTACTCTACTTAATACCGTGGTACTCTACTCAATACCGTGGTACTCTACTCAATGCCATGGTACTCTACTCAATACCGTGGTACTCTACTCAATACACAGGACTCTACGCAATACCATAGTACTCTACTCAACACCTAGGTACTCTACTCAATACTGTGGTACTCACTCAATACCGTGGTACTCTACTCAATACTGTGGTACTCTACTCAATACTGTGGTACTCTACTCCATACCGTGGTACTCTACTCAATACCGCGGTACTCTACTCAATACCGTGGTACTCTACTCAATACCATGGTACTCTACTCAATACCATGGTACTCTACTCAATACCGTTGTACTCTACTCAATACCGCGGTACTCTACTCAATACGGTGGTACTCTACTTAATACCGTGGTACTCTTCTCAATACCGTGGTACTCTTCTCAATACCGTGGTACTCTTCTCAATACCGTGGTACTCTTCTCAATACCGTGGTACTCTTCTCAATACCGTGGTACTCTTCTCAATACCGTGGTACTCTTCTCAATACCGTGGTACTCTTCTCAATACCGTGGTACTCTTCTCAATACCGTGGTACTCTACTCAATACCGCGGTACTCTACTCAATACCGTGGTACTCTACTCAATACCATGGTACTCTACTCAATACCATGGTACTCTACTCAATACCGTTGTACTCTACTCAATACCGCAGTACTCTACTCAATACCGCGCTACTTTACTCAATACCCCAGTACTCTACTGAATACCACGGTACTCTACTCAATACCGTGGTTCTCTACTCAATACCGTGGTACTCTACTCAATACCTTGGTACTCCACTCAATACCGTCGTACTCTACTCAATACCGTGGTACTCTACTCAATGCGGTGGTACTCTACTTAATACCGTGGTACTCTACTAAATACAACGGTACTCTACTCAATACCGCGGTACTCTACTCAATACTGCGGTACTCTATTCAATACCATGGTACTCTACTCAATACCGTGGTACTCTACTCAATACCGTGGTACTTTACTCAATACCGTGGTACTCTACTCAATACCGTGGTACTCTACTCAATACCGTGGTACTCTACTCAATACCTTGGTACTCTACTCAATACCGCGGTACTCTACTCAATACCGCGGTACTCTACTCAATACCGTGGTAGTCTACTCAATACCGTAGTACTCCACTCAAAACCGTGGTAGTCTACTCAATACCGTGGTACTCTTCTCAATACCGTGGTACTCCACTTAACACCGTGGTACTCTACTCAATACCGCAGTACTCTACTCAATACCGTGGTACTCTACTCAATAAAGCGGTACTCTACTCAATACCGTGGTGCTCTACTCAATACCGTGGTACTCTACTAAATACTGCGGTATTCTACTCAATACCGTTGTACTCTACTCAATACCGTGGTACTCTACTCAATACCGTGATACTCTACTCAATACCTTGGTACTCTACTCAATACCGTGGTACTCTACTCAATACAGTGGTACTCCATTCAATAGCATCGTACTCTACTCAATACCGTGGTACTGTACTCAATACCGTGGTACTCTACTCAATACTGTGCAACTCTACTCAATACCGTGGTACTCTACTCAATACCGTCGTACTCTACTGAATACCGTGGTACTCTACTCAATATAACGGTACTCTTCTCAATACCGCGGTACACTACTCAATACCGCGCAACTCTACTCAATACCGCGGTACTCTACTCATTACCGTGGTACTCTACTCAATATCGCGGTACTCTACTGAATACAACGGTACTCTACTCAATTCCGTGGTACTCTACTCAATACCATGGTAGTCTACTCAACACCGTGGTATTCTACTCAATACTGCAGTTATCTACTCAATACCGCGGTACTCTTCTCAATACCGTGGTACTCTACTCAGTACCGCTGTACTCTACTCAATACCGTGGTACTCTACTCAATACAGCGGTACTCTACTCAGCATCGTGGTACTCTACTCAATACCGTGGTACTCTACTCAATACCGTGGTACTCTACTCAATACCATGGTACTCTTTTCAATACCGCAGCACTCTACTCAATACCGTGGTACTCTACTCAATACCGTGGTACTCTACTCAATACCGTGGTACTCTACTCAATACCGTGGTACTCTACTCAATACCGCGGTACTCTACTCAATACCGCGGTACTCTACTCATTACCGTGGTACTCTACTCAATAGTGCAGTACTCTACTCAATACTGTAGTACTCTAATCAATACCGGGCTACTCTACTCAATACCACGGTACTCTACTCAATACCGCAGTACTCTACTCACTACCGTGGTACTCTACTCAATAGTGCAGTACTCTACTCAATACTGTAGTACTCTAATCAATACCGGGCTACTCTACTCAATACCACGGTACTCTACTCAATACCGCAGTACTCTACTCACTACCGTGGTACTCTACTCAATAGTGCAGTACTCTACTCAATACTGTAGTACTCTAATCAATACCGGGCTACTCTACTCAATACCACGGTACTCTACTCAATACCGCAGTACTCTACTCACTACCGTGGTACTCTACTCAATAGTGCAGTACTCTACTCAATACTGTAGTACTCTAATCAATACCGGGCTACTCTACTCAATACCACGGTACTCTACTCAATACCGCAGTACTCTACTCACTACCGTGGTACTCTACTCAATAGTGCAGTACTCTACTCAATACTGTAGTACTCTAATCAATACCGGGCTACTCTACTCAATACCACGGTACTCTACTCAATACCGCAGTACTCTACTCACTACCGTGGTACTCTACTCAATAGTGCAGTACTCTACTCAATACTGTAGTACTCTAATCAATACCGGGCTACTCTACTCAATACCACGGTACTCTACTCAATACCGCAGTACTCTACTCACTACCGTGGTACTCTACTCAATAGTGCAGTACTCTACTCAATACTGTAGTACTCTAATCAATACCGGGCTACTCTACTCAATACCACGGTACTCTACTCAATACCGCAGTACTCTACTCACTACCGTGGTACTCTACTCAATAGTGCAGTACTCTACTCAATACTGTAGTACTCTAATCAATACCGGGCTACTCTACTCAATACCACGGTACTCTACTCAATACCGCAGTACTCTACTCACTACCGTGGTACTCTACTCAATAGTGCAGTACTCTACTCAATACTGTAGTACTCTAATCAATACCGGGCTACTCTACTCAATACCACGGTACTCTACTCAATACCGCAGTACTCTACTCACTACCGTGGTACTCTACTCAATAGTGCAGTACTCTACTCAATACTGTAGTACTCTAATCAATACCGGGCTACTCTACTCAATACCACGGTACTCTACTCAATACCGCAGTACTCTACTCACTACCGTGGTACTCTACTCAATAGTGCAGTACTCTACTCAATACTGTAGTACTCTAATCAATACCGGGCTACTCTACTCAATACCACGGTACTCTACTCAATACCGCAGTACTCTACTCACTACCGTGGTACTCTACTCAATAGTGCAGTACTCTACTCAATACTGTAGTACTCTAATCAATACCGGGCTACTCTACTCAATACCACGGTACTCTACTCAATACCGCAGTACTCTACTCACTACCGTGGTACTCTACTCAATAGTGCAGTACTCTACTCAATACTGTAGTACTCTAATCAATACCGGGCTACTCTACTCAATACCACGGTACTCTACTCAATACCGCAGTACTCTACTCACTACCGTGGTACTCTACTCAATAGTGCAGTACTCTACTCAATACTGTAGTACTCTAATCAATACCGGGCTACTCTACTCAATACCACGGTACTCTACTCAATACCGCAGTACTCTACTCACTACCGTGGTACTCTACTCAATAGTGCAGTACTCTACTCAATACTGTAGTACTCTAATCAATACCGGGCTACTCTACTCAATACCACGGTACTCTACTCAATACCGCAGTACTCTACTCACTACCGTGGTACTCTACTCAATAGTGCAGTACTCTACTCAATACTGTAGTACTCTAATCAATACCGGGCTACTCTACTCAATACCACGGTACTCTACTCAATACCGCAGTACTCTACTCACTACCGTGGTACTCTACTCAATAGTGCAGTACTCTACTCAATACTGTAGTACTCTAATCAATACCGGGCTACTCTACTCAATACCACGGTACTCTACTCAATACCGCAGTACTCTACTCACTACCGTGGTACTCTACTCAATAGTGCAGTACTCTACTCAATACTGTAGTACTCTAATCAATACCGGGCTACTCTACTCAATACCACGGTACTCTACTCAATACCGCAGTACTCTACTCACTACCGTGGTACTCTACTCAATAGTGCAGTACTCTACTCAATACTGTAGTACTCTAATCAATACCGGGCTACTCTACTCAATACCACGGTACTCTACTCAATACCGCAGTACTCTACTCACTACCGTGGTACTCTACTCAATAGTGCAGTACTCTACTCAATACTGTAGTACTCTAATCAATACCGGGCTACTCTACTCAATACCACGGTACTCTACTCAATACCGCAGTACTCTACTCACTACCGTGGTACTCTACTCAATAGTGCAGTACTCTACTCAATACTGTAGTACTCTAATCAATACCGGGCTACTCTACTCAATACCACGGTACTCTACTCAATACCGCAGTACTCTACTCACTACCGTGGTACTCTACTCAATAGTGCAGTACTCTACTCAATACTGTAGTACTCTAATCAATACCGGGCTACTCTACTCAATACCACGGTACTCTACTCAATACCGCAGTACTCTACTCACTACCGTGGTACTCTACTCAATAGTGCAGTACTCTACTCAATACTGTAGTACTCTAATCAATACCGGGCTACTCTACTCAATACCACGGTACTCTACTCAATACCGCAGTACTCTACTCACTACCGTGGTACTCTACTCAATAGTGCAGTACTCTACTCAATACTGTAGTACTCTAATCAATACCGGGCTACTCTACTCAATACCACGGTACTCTACTCAATACCGCAGTACTCTACTCACTACCGTGGTACTCTACTCAATAGTGCAGTACTCTACTCAATACTGTAGTACTCTAATCAATACCGGGCTACTCTACTCAATACCACGGTACTCTACTCAATACCGCAGTACTCTACTCACTACCGTGGTACTCTACTCAATAGTGCAGTACTCTACTCAATACTGTAGTACTCTAATCAATACCGGGCTACTCTACTCAATACCACGGTACTCTACTCAATACCGCAGTACTCTACTCACTACCGTGGTACTCTACTCAATAGTGCAGTACTCTACTCAATACTGTAGTACTCTAATCAATACCGGGCTACTCTACTCAATACCACGGTACTCTACTCAATACCGCAGTACTCTACTCACTACCGTGGTACTCTACTCAATAGTGCAGTACTCTACTCAATACTGTAGTACTCTAATCAATACCGGGCTACTCTACTCAATACCACGGTACTCTACTCAATACCGCAGTACTCTACTCACTACCGTGGTACTCTACTCAATAGTGCAGTACTCTACTCAATACTGTAGTACTCTAATCAATACCGGGCTACTCTACTCAATACCACGGTACTCTACTCAATACCGCAGTACTCTACTCACTACCGTGGTACTCTACTCAATAGTGCAGTACTCTACTCAATACTGTAGTACTCTAATCAATACCGGGCTACTCTACTCAATACCACGGTACTCTACTCAATACCGCAGTACTCTACTCACTACCGTGGTACTCTACTCAATAGTGCAGTACTCTACTCAATACTGTAGTACTCTAATCAATACCGGGCTACTCTACTCAATACCACGGTACTCTACTCAATACCGCAGTACTCTACTCACTACCGTGGTACTCTACTCAATAGTGCAGTACTCTACTCAATACTGTAGTACTCTAATCAATACCGGGCTACTCTACTCAATACCACGGTACTCTACTCAATACCGCAGTACTCTACTCACTACCGTGGTACTCTACTCAATAGTGCAGTACTCTACTCAATACTGTAGTACTCTAATCAATACCGGGCTACTCTACTCAATACCACGGTACTCTACTCAATACCGCAGTACTCTACTCACTACCGTGGTACTCTACTCAATAGTGCAGTACTCTACTCAATACTGTAGTACTCTAATCAATACCGGGCTACTCTACTCAATACCACGGTACTCTACTCAATACCGCAGTACTCTACTCACTACCGTGGTACTCTACTCAATAGTGCAGTACTCTACTCAATACTGTAGTACTCTAATCAATACCGGGCTACTCTACTCAATACCACGGTACTCTACTCAATACCGCAGTACTCTACTCACTACCGTGGTACTCTACTCAATAGTGCAGTACTCTACTCAATACTGTAGTACTCTAATCAATACCGGGCTACTCTACTCAATACCACGGTACTCTACTCAATACCGCAGTACTCTACTCACTACCGTGGTACTCTACTCAATAGTGCAGTACTCTACTCAATACTGTAGTACTCTAATCAATACCGGGCTACTCTACTCAATACCACGGTACTCTACTCAATACCGCAGTACTCTACTCACTACCGTGGTACTCTACTCAATAGTGCAGTACTCTACTCAATACTGTAGTACTCTAATCAATACCGGGCTACTCTACTCAATACCACGGTACTCTACTCAATACCGCAGTACTCTACTCACTACCGTGGTACTCTACTCAATAGTGCAGTACTCTACTCAATACTGTAGTACTCTAATCAATACCGGGCTACTCTACTCAATACCACGGTACTCTACTCAATACCGCAGTACTCTACTCACTACCGTGGTACTCTACTCAATAGTGCAGTACTCTACTCAATACTGTAGTACTCTAATCAATACCGGGCTACTCTACTCAATACCACGGTACTCTACTCAATACCGTGGTACTCTACTCAATATCGCGGTACTCTACTCAATATTGTGGTACTCTACTCAATACCGTGGTACTCTACTCAATACCGTGGTACTCTACTCAATACCGTGGTACTCTACTCAATAGTGCAGTACTCTACTCAATACTGTAGTACTCTAATCAATACCGTGCTACTCTACTCAATACCACGGTACTCCACTCAATACCGTGGTACTCTACTCAATACTGTGGTACTCTACTCAATAATGTGGTACTCTACTCAATACCGTGGTACTCTACTCAATAGTGCAGTACTCTACTCAATACCGTGGTACTCTACTCAATACCGTGGTACTCTACTCAATACCGTGGTACTCTACTCAATACCGCGGTACTCTACTCAATACCGCGGTACTCTACTCAATACCATGGTACTCCACTCAATACCGCGGTGCTCTACTCAATACCGTGGTACTCTACTCAATACCGTGGTACTCTACACAATGCCGTGGTTATTTATTCAATACCACGGTACTCTACTCAACACCATGGTACTCTACTCAGTACCGCAGTACTCTACTCAATACCGCAGTACACTACTCAATACCGTGGTACTCTACTCAATACCGCGTTACTCTACTCAATACCGTGGTACTCTACTCAACACCATGGTACTCTACTCAGTACCGCAGTACTCTACTCAATACCGCAGTACACTACTCAATACCGTGGTACTCTACTCAATACCGCGTTACTCTACTCAATACCGTGGTACTCTACGCAATACCGTGGTACTCTACTCAATACCGTGGTACTCTACTCAATACCGTGGTACTCTACTCAATACCGTGGTACTCTACTAAATACTGTGGTACTCTACTCAATACTGTGGTACTCTACTCAATACAGTGGTACTCTACTCAATACTGTGGTTATCTAATCAATACCCTCGTACTCTACTCAATACCGCGGTACTGTCCTTAATACCATGGTACTCTACTCAATACCTTGGTACTCTACTCAATACCACAGTACTCTACTCAATACCGTGGTGCTCTACTCAATACCGTGGTACTCTACTCAATGCAACGGTACTTTATTCAATACCACGGTACTCTACTCAATACCGTGGTACTCTACTTAATACCGTGGTGCTCTACTCAATACCGCGGTACTCTACACAATACCGGGTACTCTACTCAATACCGTGGTACTCTACTCAATACTGTGGTACTCTACTCAATACCGTGGTACTCTACTCAATACCGTGGTACTATACTCAATACCGTGGTACTCTACTTAATACCGCGGTACTCTACTCAATACCGTGGTACTTTACTCAATACCGTGGTACTCTACTTAACACTGCGGTATTCTTTTCAATACCGTGGTACTCTACTCAATATCGTGGTACTCTACAAAATACCGTGGTACTCTACTCAATAATGTGGTACTCTACTCAATACCGTGGTACTCTACTCAATACCGCGGTACTGTACTTGATACCGTGGTACTCTACTCAATACCCTGGTACTCTACTCAATACCATGGTACTCTACTCAATACTGTGGTACTCTACTCAATACGTGGTACTCTACTCAATACCATGGTACTCTACTCAATACCGCGGTACTCTACTCAATACTGTGGTACTCCACTCAATACCGTGGTACTCTACTCAATACTGTGGTACTCTACTCAATAATGTGGTACTCTACTCAATACCGTGGTACTCTACTCAATAGTGCAGTACTCTACTCAATACTGTGGTACTCTACTCCATACCGCGGTACTCTACTCCATACCGCGGTACTCTACTCCATACCGCGGTACTCTACTCCATACCGCGGTACTCTACTCCATACCGCGGTACTCTACTCCATACCGCGGTACTCTACTCCATACCGCGGTACTCTACTCCATACCGCGGTACTCTACTCCATACCGCGGTACTCTACTCCATACCGCGGTACTCTACTCCATACCGCGGTACTCTACTCCATACCGCGGTACTCTACTCCATACCGCGGTACTCTACTCCATACCGCGGTACTCTACTCCATACCGCGGTACTCTACTCCATACCGCGGTACTCTACTCCATACCGCGGTACTCTACTCCATACCGCGGTACTCTACTCCATACCGCGGTACTCTACTCCATACCGCGGTACTCTACTCCATACCGCGGTACTCTACTCCATACCGCGGTACTCTACTCCATACCGCGGTACTCTACTCCATACCGCGGTACTCTACTCCATACCGCGGTACTCTACTCCATACCGCGGTACTCTACTCCATACCGCGGTACTCTACTCCATACCGCGGTACTCTACTCCATACCGCGGTACTCTACTCCATACCGCGGTACTCTACTCCATACCGCGGTACTCTACTCCATACCGCGGTACTCTACTCCATACCGCGGTACTCTACTCCATACCGCGGTACTCTACTCCATACCGCGGTACTCTACTCCATACCGCGGTACTCTACTCCATACCGCGGTACTCTACTCCATACCGCGGTACTCTACTCCATACCGCGGTACTCTACTCCATACCGCGGTACTCTACTCCATACCGCGGTACTCTACTCCATACCGCGGTACTCTACTCCATACCGCGGTACTCTACTCCATACCGCGGTACTCTACTCCATACCGCGGTACTCTACTCCATACCGCGGTACTCTACTCCATACCGCGGTACTCTACTCCATACCGCGGTACTCTACTCCATACCGCGGTACTCTACTCCATACCGCGGTACTCTACTCCATACCGCGGTACTCTACTCCATACCGCGGTACTCTACTCCATACCGCGGTACTCTACTCCATACCGCGGTACTCTACTCCATACCGCGGTACTCTACTCCATACCGCGGTACTCTACTCCATACCGCGGTACTCTACTCCATACCGCGGTACTCTACTCCATACCGCGGTACTCTACTCCATACCGCGGTACTCTACTCCATACCGCGGTACTCTACTCCATACCGCGGTACTCTACTCCATACCGCGGTACTCTACTCCATACCGCGGTACTCTACTCCATACCGCGGTACTCTACTCCATACCGCGGTACTCTACTCCATACCGCGGTACTCTACTCCATACCGCGGTACTCTACTCCATACCGCGGTACTCTACTCCATACCGCGGTACTCTACTCCATACCGCGGTACTCTACTCCATACCGCGGTACTCTACTCCATACCGCGGTACTCTACTCCATACCGCGGTACTCTACTCCATACCGCGGTACTCTACTCCATACCGCGGTACTCTACTCCATACCGCGGTACTCTACTCCATACCGCGGTACTCTACTCCATACCGCGGTACTCTACTCCATACCGCGGTACTCTACTCCATACCGCGGTACTCTACTCCATACCGCGGTACTCTACTCCATACCGCGGTACTCTACTCCATACCGCGGTACTCTACTCCATACCGCGGTACTCTACTCCATACCGCGGTACTCTACTCCATACCGCGGTACTCTACTCCATACCGCGGTACTCTACTCCATACCGCGGTACTCTACTCCATACCGCGGTACTCTACTCCATACCGCGGTACTCTACTCCATACCGCGGTACTCTACTCCATACCGCGGTACTCTACTCCATACCGCGGTACTCTACTCCATACCGCGGTACTCTACTCCATACCGCGGTACTCTACTCCATACCGCGGTACTCTACTCCATACCGCGGTACTCTACTCCATACCGCGGTACTCTACTCCATACCGCGGTACTCTACTCCATACCGCGGTACTCTACTCCATACCGCGGTACTCTACTCCATACCGCGGTACTCTACTCCATACCGCGGTACTCTACTCCATACCGCGGTACTCTACTCCATACCGCGGTACTCTACTCCATACCGCGGTACTCTACTCCATACCGCGGTACTCTACTCCATACCGCGGTACTCTACTCCATACCGCGGTACTCTACTCCATACCGCGGTACTCTACTCCATACCGCGGTACTCTACTCCATACCGCGGTACTCTACTCAATACCGTGGTACTCTACTCAATACCGTGGTCCTCTACTCAATACCGTGGTACTCTACTCAATACTGTGGTACTCTACTCAATACCGTGGTACTCTACTCAATACCGTGGTACTCCACTCAAAACCGTTGTACTCTACTCAATTCCGTGGTACTCTACTCAATACCATGGTACTCCACTCATATCCGTGGTACCCTACTCAATACCGTGGTACTCTACTCAATACCGTGGTACTCTACTCAACACTGTGGTACTCTACTTCATACCGCAGTAATCTTCTCAATACCGCAGTACTCTACTCAATACCGTGGTACTCTACTCAATACCGTGGTACTCTACTCAATACCGTGGTACTCTACTCAATACCGTGGTACTCTACTCAATACCGCGGTACTCTACTCAATACTGTGGTACTCTACTCAATACCGTGGTACTCTACTCAATACTGTGGTACTCTACTCAATACCGTGGTACTCTACTCAATACTGTGGTACTCTACTCAATACCGTGGTACTCTACTCAATACTGTGGTACTCTACTCAATACCGTGGTACTCTACTCAATACTGTGGTACTCTACTCAATACCGTGGTACTCTACTCAATACTGTGGTACTCTACTCAATACCGTGGTACTCTACTCAATACTGTGGTACTCTACTCAATACCGTGGTACTCTACTCAATACTGTGGTACTCTACTCAATACCGTGGTACTCTACTCAATACTGTGGTACTCTACTCAATACCGTGGTACTCTACTCAATACTGTGGTACTCTACTCAATACCGTGGTACTCTACTCAATACTGTGGTACTCTACTCAATACCGTGGTACTCTACTCAATACTGTGGTACTCTACTCAATACCGTGGTACTCTACTCAATACTGTGGTACTCTACTCAATACCGTGGTACTCTACTCAATACTGTGGTACTCTACTCAATACCGTGGTACTCTACTCAATACTGTGGTACTCTACTCAATACCGTGGTACTCTACTCAATACCGTGGTACTCCACTCAATACCGTGGTACTCTACTCAATACTGTGGTACTCTACTCAATAATGTGGTACTCTACTCAATACCGTGGTACTCTACTCAATAGTGCAGTACTCTACTCAATACTGTAGTACTCTAATCAATACCGTGCTACTCTACTCAATACCACGGTACTCTACTCAATACCGTGGTACTCTACTGAATACCGTGGTACTCTACTCAATACCGTGGTACTCCACTCAAAACCGTTGTACTCTACTCAATACCGTGGTACTCTACTCAATACCGTGGTACTACACTCAAAACCGTGGTACCCTACTCAATACCGTGGTACTCTACTCAATACCGTGGTACTCTATTCATTACTGCGGTACTCTACTCAATACTGTGGTACTCTACTCCATATCGTGGTACTCTACTCAACACCGCAGTACTCTACTCAATACCGTGGTCCTCTACTCAATACCGTGGTACTCTACTCAATACTGTGGTACTCTACTCAATACCGCGGTACTCTACTCAATACTGTGGTACTCTACTCAATACCGCGGTACTCTACTCAATACTGTGGTACTCTACTCAATACCGCGGTACTCTACTCAATACTGTGGTACTCTACTCAATACCGCGGTACTCTACTCAATACTGTGGTACTCTACTCAATACCGCGGTACTCTACTCAATACTGTGGTACTCTACTCAATACCGTAGTACTCTACTCAATACCGCAGTACTCTACTCAATACCGTGGTACTCTACTCAATACCGTGGTACTCTACTCAATACCGTGGTACTCTACTCAATACCGTGGTACTCTACTCAATACCGCGGTACTCTACTCAATACTGTGGTACTCTACTCAATACCGTGGTACTATACTCAATACCGTGGTACTCTACTCAATACTGTGGTACTCTACTGAAAACCGTGGTACTCTACACAATACCGTGGTACTCTACTCAATACCGTGGTACTCTACTCAATACCGTGGTACTCTACTCAATACCGTGGTACTCTACTCAATGCCGCGGTACATTATTCAATACCACGGTACTCTACTCAATACCGTGGTACTCTGCTTTATACTGTGGCACTCTACTCAATACCGCGGTACTCTACACAATGCCGCGGTACTCTACTCAATACCGTGGTACTCTACTCAATACCATGGTACTCTACTCAATACCGTGGTACTCTACTCAATACCGCGGTACTCTACACAATGCCGCGGTACTCTACTCAATACCGTGGTACTCTACTCAATACCATGGTACTCTACTCAATACCGTGGTACTCTACTCAATACTGCGGTACTCTACTCAATACCGTGGTACTCTACTCAACACCATGGTACTCTACTCAATACCGTGGTACTGTACTCAATACCGTGGTACTCTACTTAATACTGCGGTATTCTACTCAATACCGTGGTACTCCACTCAATACCGTGGTACTCTACAAGATACCGTGGTACTCTACTCAGTAATGCGGTACTCTACTCAATACCGTGGTACTGTACTCAATACCACGGTACTCTACTCAATACCGCGGTACTCTACTCAATACCGTGGTACTCTACTCAATACCGTGGTGCTATACTCAATACCGTGGTACTCCACTCAATACCGTCGTACTCTGCTCAATACCGTGGTACTCCACTCAATACCGCGCAACTCTACTCAATACCGTGGTACTCTACTCAATACCGTCGTACTCTACTCAATACCGTGGTACTCTACTCAATACCGCGGTACTCTACTCTATACCGTGGTACTGTACTAAATGCCGCAGTACTCTACTCAATACTGTGGTACTCCACTCAATACCGTTGTACTCTTCTCAATACCATGGTACTCTACTCAATACCGTTATACTCTACTCAATACCGCAGTACTCTACTCAA
>SZWC01021013.1:16141-26417 GCA_023375785.1 Penium margaritaceum
TCCTCCTCCTCCTCCTATTTCTCCTCCTCATCCTCCTCCTCCTCCTCCTCAACCTCCTCCTCCTGTGCCAAACCCTCCTCCTCATCTTCTTCCTCCTCCTCCTTCTCCCCCCCACCCTTCTGATCTTCCTCCCTTCACTGCTATCATGACCAGAACGACCTACTCATCCTTCTCCTCCACCTCTTCCTCCTCTCTAGTGATGCATAACCATAGATTCAGTTTCCACGGGTGGAGTCATAGACAAAACAGGAGAAAGTTCTGTCTGATTTTGTGAATGACTGTTACCTGCTTGCACAGGTTGCTTGTGGGCATGTTTGTCCTCCAAACAAGATCCTCTGCCCGAGCATGCCCCGCATCAAGGTGAGAAATGGGACTTGGTTGTGGACAGTTATAAGCAGGTGTCTTTTATTCCAAATCTGTTTCTGGATCCAGCTGTTGATGAATTCTGCTCATGTGCAAGACTGAGTGCATTCTCCTCTCAGGTTTTCTGGGTGACAGGATGAGGTATCTGCAGCAATTTCCCTGTAGTTTCAAATCGTGTCCTTGCTGCAGAAAGCTGGTTTGACACTGCTTCCAGACTGCATAAATTCTACATTCTTCTTCGACTACTCTGTGGCAATCAAGCAAGATGCAGATGCCACTTTTGACCGAAGCATCCACGTGGGAACAGTGGATGTGCCCCGGCGTCCATGGAAAAAAAGGAAAAGCGGAAAGAAGAATCTTGAATTCCCCTACTCGACATCCTCAAGGGAATCAACGTAGCACCCGGTCACACACCGCCAAGTGGCCCTGAGGCAAAGGACTCTCTTACATCGCACAGTGCATCCCTCTGTATTCCTATCTTGACTTCAATCTGACGCTTGATACGTGACCTTGCCTCTTGCCTTCCTCCGCCTTCCGCCTTCATCTCCACATGTCATCAGGGCTCATCTTTCCATGGCTCGCGCCCTTGCCCTTGGTCGCGGCCTTGCCTTTGGCTATGCCCCTGCCCTAGGCTGCCCCCTTGCCCTTGGCAACGCCCTTGCCCTTGGGGGCTTTTGGCCTCAGCAGCAACCCCAATGACCAACTGTGACTTGCCTGGGCCAAGCAACAGCAGGTGTGGCTTTCCTACTGCCATAGGTCATTTGAAACCCTGTCTGTCACAACACCTGAGGCCCGTGCCCTTGCTCCTTGTGAATGTCATGCCACAGAAGCACATCCTACCAGTGTAAAGCTTTATTGAACCTGAGCAAGACAGGGGAGAGGAAAGCAAGGGGGGCAGCAACAGTGAAAATGACGAGACGAGGTTTCTGCAGCAGCACTGTTGAAGGCTACACCGTGCAAGGCGCAGGTTTACCTGAAAACCAGCCACACGGTAGCGTGACTAAATGGACAAAATTCTACGAGCTCATCGAGGATGGCATGATGGACCAGGAGAATCGGCTCTGGCCCTGCCTGTGGAATCACCACTTCTTGCAGAAAAAATGTCCTCGATGCAGATTCGCCAATGGGGCAGACCAAGGCAGAGCCTGGCTCGGAGGTGGAAGTCAGCAACTGAACATATAGGCAATCTCCCGTGTTCAAGGGACTTGGTTGAGGCCAGAATACTTTGGCCTAAACAATTTTCAACAGGGCACTCCACATTGCACAATCAAAGTTCTGCAGGACCCTCAGCTAATCTCTACCAAGGGGAGAAGTGTGCACCCCAAAGTCAGCCCGAGGCACGAGACAGAGGCATCTTCACGGTCGCATAGAAGTCCTCAAACTGCGGCAAGATCTGTAGCTCTTGTCTGCCAGCAACTACAGCTCCCCCTATCGACTTGAAGAACTCTCAGATCCCACCAGGCAACTAAGGAGCACAGCGCCACCTGGAGTAAACGGATCCCCAGCCAGCACCAGGCATAGCCACCTCCGTTCTCCTCAAAGACAGGGACTTCTCCGGCTGCTTCTTAAACCCCTACCAGCCGGCACCGTGGAGCATGGCAGAGAAGCACCGTCCGATAACGACTGAATCCTCACAGATTGTAGGTGTACCCTGGAAGGCCCCGATGTTCCCCCATGTAGCACCCCCTTGACCATGCACCACTGTCACTCTCCATCTTCCGCAAAATGGCCAATTCAAAGAGTACTTGCCCCAGAAGATCCCCCTTGATGCGCCCTTTCTTGAGTCTCTAAGTTCGCTGGCAGGCTCATTCCGAAGAAAAGTAGCTGCCGTTGAGACGTGTAAGGCCACTGACATAAGAAGGGTGAGGGACCAAAGCCCCTGTTGCACAAACAGAACATGCAATTAAGTTCAATCTCATTGAAGGCATGCTGGATGCGTAGCAGGAGTAGTCTGTACAAAGCACGTGCGCAAACAAGAGCTCGCACCCCCTGAAAGAGCAAAGTGGCTCCCTCTGACACTCCCACCAAAAAAGGTAGCTGTTGCAACGCCATCTTGATCTTTCCCTTACCTTGGCATCAGCAGAACTCTCCCGGCCAGCTTGAACAACGCCCCACCCACGATAGCCCTGATCCCGTCTGCCTCCGAAGCCCCCTTCAGCAATGAGATCAGTAGACTGTGCCCCACGAGAGAGGCCGTTGACCTCTGTTAGGAACTCTGGCCCGCCTGGAATGTTTATAACAGAGAGTCGCGTAAAAACGGCGCAAGGAAGTCCTTCCAACACTTCTGCCAAACCCCTGGGCATGTCTGAAATTCCTCTCTTTTTCACTGACCAATCGATTGCAACCTCGGCCATCCTCAGGGCGACTTTCTGCAATTGGGCTATCATGTAGACTGTTTCTTAATCACTGAAAGACAAAGGAAACAAAGGAAACAATCGAAACAAAGGAAACAATGGAAACAATGGAAACAATGGAAACAATGGAAACAATGGAAACACTGGAAACTCTTCAACCATTCACAGAGTTACAACATGCTCCAAGTTTGGAGCATGACGTAACTTGGATCCATCCTTGGATCTACAATCTCTTTTTTCTTTTTTTCTGTTTTCTTCCTACCCTCTTTGATGGGGCACTTGCGAGGGCCAGTGTTCTAATAACACTGTTCTTGGTACAGACCCCTGAATGCATTTAAGTTTTTAAGACGGTTTGCAAACCGTCTTAAAAAAAGCATTAAGTTTTCAAGACGGTTTGCAAACCGTCTTCAAAAATATGCATTTAAGTTTTTAAGACGGTTTGCAAACCGTCTTGAAAAAATGCATTTAAGTTTTTAAGACGGTTTGCAAACTGTCTTAAAACATGCATTTAAGGTTTTAAGACGGTTTGCAAACCGTCTTAAAAAAAGCATTAAGTTTTCAAGACGGTTTGCAAACCGTCTTGCATTCAAGTTTTTAAGACGGTTTGCAAACCGTCTTAAAAAAATGCATTTAAGTTTTTAAGACGGTTTGCAAACCGTCTTAAAAAATGCATTTAAGTTTTTAAGACGGTTTGCAAACCGTCTTAAAAACTAAAATGCATCAGTTTTTTAAGACGGTTTGCAAACCGTCTTAAAAACTTAAATGCATCTTGCGAGGGCCAGTGTTCTAATGTCACTGTTCTTGGTACAGACCCCTGAATGAAACATAGAGAACACAACACCAGAAGGTCAGTCGTGCAGACTTTGTTTCAGTTGAAACATTGAGAACAAAACTCATGGTATTGAACTTACAAGGAGATACTGGGACTGCCCTTTGTGTGCTCTGTGTATGGCAGGTTTACCGGCTTGATGGACTGGTGTGTCGGCTCAGCGAGCGAGGCGCGGTGGGGTGTTAACCCTCACTACCTCCCCTCCTCGTCTCTCTACACGCCTGATGCCGAAAAGAGGATTGCTGAAGTTAAGAACTTCCGGTTTGCATACAACCAGTCCGACAATGCCGATGGACTACCTTACGGCTACATCTTCCCGTTTGTAAGCAGTGGATTCACTTGTCCTTTGCCCTCACCTCCCCTCCCCCTCTTTTTATTCTTTTTGGGAAGAATGCAGCCAAAGAAGGGCACAAGCAATGGGTGAAACAACAGAATACCACCACCCACTGCACAGTAGGGTGGAAGTAGAATGAAGGGATGACCGAACGGGTCGAAAGGAAGGAAAGCCAATGTGAAGATGGATTTCCATTTTTATTTTTATCTTTAGATTGTGTGTGTGGTAAATCTTGGTTAATGAGAAGGATCATGCAAATGCCGCCCCTGACCGGCACATCAACGGGGTATGAAAACATGCAAAAGCCGCCACCCATGGCACAAGGAGGAGAGGAAGAACAAGGATTTCCATTTTGACCAGTTTTGACAAAACAAAAATGAATTTTGTTCCGTTGCGACCCGTTCCTTGTAAATCTTAATTGTTATCCGATTTTGACCTGTTGTTATGCTTTTTCCTTCACATCCCTTTGTGCACACTCATTGCCTGAGTTTAAGGCCAGCACAGGCGCATACACAGGCTACTTGACAGCCACATGTCCTCAGTATTTCTTACCAGGCAGTTTTCCATATTGTTTGTCAGTTAAATGGAGCCAGGTAAAACAAAACAGGACTATGTTCCAACAAGTATGCCAATTTGTTTTTGGAAGTTTTCTTTCTTGTTTCCCTTTTCTCATTCAATCCTGTCAATCAATGGGTAGGCCAGTGTCCCGGTGCCGCCCAGAGCACCAACTGGCGGGTAGACTAGTAGTCTAGAGCTGCCCACTACAACTATGCCGCCAGCAAGTATGCTTATTTTGGCCAATTTTGACAAAACGAAATTGAGTTGCGTTTCATTTTGTTTCGTCCAAGACCTGTTCAAACTTTGTTTTGAATATGACTTGAGGAAAGAACGAAGGGAAATCAGTCAAACTTTCTTTTACCTAACATCCTTACTAGCCACTGTGATAGGCATGTGCCTTGGTCTGGTGTTCTGATTGCAGCATGGAAAAAAGAATGCAAGCCAAATCATGCTGTACATGTGTCAGAGGTTTCATTGAACCTGTGCATGCATGAGTTCATGCACGTGCGTCTGCATGGGTGGACGTGTGCGTGCACAATGGGTACGTCGAAGCGTGCCCACAATCTTAGTTGTGTGTGTTCATGCAGCATTTTCCATGGAAAGCGTGCATGCGCACGGGCAGGCATGTGGGCAGATGATTTGGATGAAGCACACTCGGCCAGGCAGAGGAACAGGGCATGTAAGGCAGATGGTGCAGGCAGGCAGGCTTCCATGTAGTGATGGTGTGTCTTAGTGCGCCAGTAGCAACTGGATACGCTGGTGCTTGTTTTCAATATCATTGCTCATTTATACCCTCTGGTGCTGCGCTTCATCTCAACGTTTCTCACCAGACAGGTTCAATCGTGTGGTGCCATTCAAACTCGACTTTGACGCACCCTCCTTGCTTGTTGATTAGAATTTTGACAATTGCTTCCTCAGCTGATTTCTGACTTCTGATTTTTCTCTCTTATCAACATCTGCAATCTATGAACTGCGCAGAAAGGTCTGCCAGCGTATCCACTGCTGTTTGACGTAAACCTCAACTACGAAAGTGCAAGCAGGCGACTTCAGTACCTGCAAGACGGCTTTTTCATTGATAATGCCACCACAAGCCTCTCCTTCACCTTCATCACTTACAGTGGTCCGTGGGAAATCTTTCTCTTGTCTTGATGCTCTTCAACATAACCCACTCTATCCCTCCTCCCCTCTCCTCCTTCCTCAATCTGTCCCTTACTGCTTTCAGTCCACATGTCCATCCCTTCCTCTCTCACCCTTCTCCTTTCCTTATCTGCTTACTTCCACACCTCTTCAGGACCTCTTTTCCTCTGTCTATCACTCAATCAAGCACTCCCTCCCTCCCCTCCTCCCTCTCCCCTTTTTCCCTCCCTCCCTCCTGCTTCCCTCTCTCTCTCTCTCTCTCTCTCTCTCTCTCTTGTTTGCAGCTCCATCAATCAGGGGGGTTAATCTTCGTTTTTCCAGATCAGTTTTTCACTGCCACTGATCCGCAGTGGATCAGTGGATCTGCCCTTTTCGAAGTTTTTTTTTTTGTGTCTCTTCATAGAATTTGTGTGTTGCTTGTCCCTTTTTTCATTTTTCCTTCTGTTTTTTTTTTTTGGTTTTATCAAGAAGCTGAAATAAAAAATTTGGGAGTGATGGTAACAGAATATGTATTAATCCCTGAAAAGTAGGATCGTCAAGTCAGAATTGGGCAGTGTACTTTCTATTGACGGGATCGAAGATCGACACACCAGCAGCAGCAACGCCCATGCCTCCCAGAATGACACCGTCGGCCAGCACAGACAGCACGAGGTTCTTCAGAGACTGGGACACGCCAGGAGCGGCGGCCTCTGCGATCTCGGGAACGATGGCGGCGACGATGAGGGCAGCAGTGGACGGGAAGAGCAAGTTTCTGCTCCTTCTTGTTACTCATCAAGACCCTGCTCTCGTTGCTGACGAAACCCTGGGACATGGACACAGAAGTCCTGGAGCTGGTGGCCAGCTTCTGGCTGGCCAGGGAGGCCGCAACGGGCAGGGTCGAGCAGGCAGTGACAGCAGCCATTTCGTGCAGTCTGCAGGGAAACAGGATGCGTCGAATCTGCGTCGATGGTTCGGGAGTTGCGTGAGAATAAGAATACATTTTTGAAGGCACAAGCAAGAGCCGCTACAGATCGGGACAACCATGTGGTGTACAATGTCACCACCTTGAACACAATAAGGTGGACACACGCACTAGCTGGACACCAGCAAACACCAGCTTGACGCAACACAGGTTAGAGAACGCCAACCCTCGCCGAGAACTCCCCTTCTGGGCCACTAGCGCCACCTCTGCTGGGAAGGGCGGCCTCACCAGGCTGACCGAAGGCCAACTTTACTAGAATGAAGTTGTTTGTAACACAAGGAAACTTGAGGTAGCCTAGCCTTCTTGGTTCCTTTCCAAAATCTAGAGTAATTTGGAGGTTCTAGCTCATTCAGCAGCTCTATGTGTACCTCAAGCTCATTCAGGCAGGTGGCTGGTTCCCTACAGAGGTTACTTGGAAGTTGAGCTCGCGTTCTATGTCAAGGGTCCGCCATGTAATTTGAGATGAGCCTGTCGCGATGTCGTGACCACTTGCCGCCTACAAAGTTGGAGCCGTTGGGGCTTCAGGTGCAACTAGAGGGAAACATGGTCGAGCTTAAACTCAACTTATTGCTGCCGGACCCTGCTCACGGCACCATGTGGGTGGTGGACATCAATACGATGGACTCGCAGGCCCCGAAGATGAAAGGTGAAGGAAAGGCTCCACTGGCAACTGAGGACATGAGAGAAAGGAAGTACCAGCCTGTGTTGGACCTGAAGGCTTCATAGAGATTGCAAACCTTGGCTTGGGAGAGGTTCAGTGGACCTGCTTTCAATGCTTGACATTTTGTCCGCCCTTTAGCGGCCTTGTGCGTGGAGAAGGGGTGGGGGCTGACGGTGGCAGTGAATTGGCAATCGGGGGTTGTGTCCATCTGGTTTCCCTACTGATGCAGCATCTGACCACAGGGATCTGCAGGCATTGTGCCGCGTATACAGCCAGTCACCCCAAATCTGTGCTCCTCTAGAACGGTGTACAGTGATGTGTGTTGGACAGCCCAGGAGGAGCAGTGTCCCTTCCCTTCTTGAACAGTTTCCCTCTCATCTTTCCATGTTTTTCCTCTTTTCCCTCTCTTTCACGTGTTCTTTCTTCCACCCTACTGTGCCTTGGGTGGCAACATGCCTATACCACGCGCTTGTGCCGGTCCGTGGCTGCATTCTTTCTTTCTTTTCATTATGAAAAAGCTTGAAAAAAATGTGTGTGCTGGGAAACAAAACAGTGAAGATGGATCGACTACAAGAACTGCTGTCTTAGGGAAAAACCATTTTTTTCATGTTACACTGCCTAATGTAGACAAGGATTGTATGTCTAGGCTCTAGTTGCATGCGTTCGTGTTAATGCTTGTTTCAAAACCATGTACAGAACAATACACTTTCCTACCAGTGTTGACTTCGATAATCGATCCAAGGGCCTGGGATAGGATCCATGTATAGAACAATACACTTTCCTACCAGTGTTGACTTTGATAATCGATCCAAGGGCCTGGGATAGGATCGATCCACTCGATCCGGATAGCGGATCAACAGATCTTGATCTGGTCGATCCATTGCCCGCTTTTGGCTGTGGACATTGAGTTCCACGATTTTGTTTTTTGCGGTGCTCCTGCGTGCTCGCGAACTGCCAATGGTTCGCCAGCAAACCTTCTAAGCAGGACGTCCAACTGCTAAGTAATGCCAACTTACTCGACACTACTGAAAAAGTAATGTTTTTCTGAGGAGAACTACCCCCTTCTTGCCTTTGATCCGCTCCTCGATCCACAAACCCCTCCAAACCCCTTGATGGCCGATCTCGATCCCAACCGTGCCAACACTGCTTTGGACACCTGGTTGCGTATGAAAGCTGGTTTGTCAAGTATACCTCGCATGCCGTCATCCTCATCACTTGTGAAAAGCTTGTGTGGGGCAGATACAACATTGAACCAGCGTGTTGCTTCCAGGGAAATGTCAATTATGCCAGCTGGCCACAAGGCCAGCTGGCATAATTGGTCCTTTGCTATGTAAAACCTCTTGAGGAGGGGGAGAAGGTGTTTGTTTTCTTGACCTTGTGCCGGTCCCTGATAGCATGGGGCCCTGTGTCGCTAATGTTAAAAAAAGAGATCGCTCATTGTTCTTTTCTTTCCTTTCATAAAGTTTTCCTTGAAACTCTTGTTATAAGCGGATCTGTCCCCTCCTCCATTCATTACGATGATCACCACCGCAGCCGCCGCCGCCACCACCACCACCACCACCACCACCACCACCACCACCACCCCACCCCCACCACCACAACCACTGCTGCCGCTGCCACTCTATAACCACCATCACCTGCGCCGCAAGCACCAACAGCACCACCACCACCACCACGACCACCACCACCACCACCACCACCACACACCACAGGGTGTTGATTTGGTGGTGGTGGTGGTGGTGGTGGTGGTTAGGGCTGGTAGTTCGATTACGGTTCGATTAAATTGAATTGAATTTTGACTTTAATTGACCTTTCGATTATTTTAAATTGTTTGAATTGTGTCGATTCGATCAGAAATTGTATTGCTTCAGAGAGGGGGAGGCCCAAACCGTAATTGAATTGTGAATTGAAGTGCCCGATCAATTTTAAATGTTGGCATCACTTTTCACCATTTTTCTGAGTGTCCAACACCTGTTTTGACACACATTCTGTGCTTGGTCACATTGCTTCGGTATCCAAGGGGAGAGGGGGTGGGGAAGGACACAGGTTGCACCACAGGGTGTTGATTTGGTGAGGGAGGACAGTCGCTACACAACACATGCATATTCTTGTGACTTTCCAGCCCCTTTTCTTGAGCTATTACCTCTCATACGCAAGAATTTGAGCATTGAGAAGGAAAGGTTGCATTGCAATCTCACTTTTACGATGTTTTCCATAAGTCGGTTCGGTTTGATTTAATTGAATCGAATCAGAAAATTGAATTGAATTGAATTGATTTTCCTGCCCCTGTCGTAGATTGAAATTGAACCTTTAATTTAGTTGAGGAAACGGTTTGGTCGATTTCGATCTTAACCGCTCCCCAATGAAGCGATTTATCGGTTCGAATTGATTTTCTGAACCGGATTGAAAAATTGAACTACCAGCTCTAACCACCACCACCACCACCACCACCACCACGACTACCACCACCGCCACCGCCACCGCTGCCACTTTACCTTCAGCACTGCACCACCACCACCACCACCACCACCACCACCACCACCACCACCACCTCCTCCTCCCCCTCCTCCTCCTCCTCCTCCTCCTCCTCCTCCTCCTCCTCTTTCTTATCCTGCTGCTGCTGCTGCTGCTGCTGCTGCTGCTGCTGCTGCTGCTGCTGCTGCTGCTCTTCATCGTCCTCCTCCTCATCCTTTCTCCTCCTACTGCCGGTCCTCCTCCATCTCCTCGTTGCGTTTGCTCCTGTGCATCCTCCTGGTTCAAGTCCTCCTCTCATTATCATCTGTCTGCGTAATCATGTGCAGGGGACGCCGAGCTCTTTGTCCTGACGCAAGTCAAAGTGCAGGTTGGGACTGGTGGAGCTATGCTGGCACGATACTACATCACACCCGTCGATGTCACTGTAAGGCTACACCACGCCTTTGTTTCTCGCTGATTTTTTTCTTTTTCTTGTGTCTTCTTCTTCTTCTTCTTCTTCTTCTTCTTCTTCTTCTTGTTCTTCTTCTTCTTCTTCTTCATCGGCTCCCTCTTCATCATCTCCTCATCCTCCTCCTCCTCCTCCTCCTCCTCCTCCTCCTCCTCC
>SZWC01021014.1:3551-22100 GCA_023375785.1 Penium margaritaceum
CCCCCCCCCCCCCCCCCCCCCCTCTCTCTCTCTCTCTCTCTCTCTCTCTCTCTATCTCTCTCTCTCTCTCTCGGTTGTTCTTGTTGAATTATGTGAAAAGGTATATGGGTCAAGACCCTTGCTAGCACGGTCTTTGGATCATAAGTAACTCAGGTTGTATAATAGTAGGAGAAAGAACAAGAAGTATTGGATGCGAAAATTGAAGGATCGTGATCATTACAAAGTATAACTATGGTACATGAAAATCCTAGGTAAACAATGCTAGAATAGCTCCTTGACCATTGAGGGGCCATGCCTTGCTCGGCTTAATAGGCTGTCGTAGCAAGGGTCTTGGCAAAATCTCAATGTTGAATAGACTCTAGGAGAGCCTCCACTCTGGCTGGTGTTGGAGTGAGCGATAACGGCGCTGATCTACTGCTTCAGCATGGGGCAGTCAAAACCCCAATCGGAGACTTCGGGAAGAATTTACGGGTTTTTCCGTGAATTTACCGGGTGCGGCTTGACAGGGAATATCCTCCTTCAAAGGCCTAAATTCTCTCCAGTGAAAAATCCTTTTAAGGGTACAAAAGGGGTTTGTACGGAAGCATGCACATGAGGATAGCGCATGCCTCCTGGAGCTGAAACCTCTGCAATATTGCATAGGCTTGATGGTCAGGTGAGACCACACCCGAGTCAACTGGACGCACAGAGTAGTGTGAGGGCGTTAAGTGGGGACCGCCCTGCACCGACAATCCGGAGGCACAACTCAGCGTGTCTCTCTCATTGCCATGTGGATAATCTACGTGGAGAGCTCTGGTGCAAGCTTCACCGTGACGGTAATTCACGCACCATATGTGAGCATGTGGTACCATCAACGGAGCAGCAGGAAAGCCTCTGACAGAAGCAGCTTAAAGAGAAGCTGCACCATGGAACCTTATGAAGCTTCCTTTGGAAGGAAGCTTCCCTATGGCTCAGGTTTAAGCTAGCTTACAACCAAGGTGGAGAGGAAGCTTCCACGGAGAGGAAGCTTCCCTACGGAGGAAGTTTCCTCAAGCCAGGGTTCCAGACATCAACGGTTCATGTTCATCTGAACGGATTGTTGAGATGCAAGCATTCCAACTACGGTGATCAACGGCTCTTACTGATCCACGAGAAGCCACAAGATCTGAGGATCACGGACATGGTGATATCTTGCACCTACAAAGCCACGTGGTCAGTTGTGGTACAAGAACCATGGTTACGATGAAACTTCACCGTGCACCAAAGGAAGCTTGTCCAACCACCACCAAGGCAGTCAACTTGCCAGGGCCACAAGTATAGAAGGCGGCGGCCGTGGCACACTCAACTATCTTCAGTGGCTGATCTCCAGTGGATCATGTTCAGATTCTAACGCCAGTCAATCTCTCCACCCTCCAAGGTCCTTGTAAGCCTGGCTCTGCCTGCCAGCCTGGGTGGAGGTCACTGTTTAAGATCCCTCTAAGGCCCCTGTCAGCCTGGCTCTGCCTGCCAGCCTGGGTAGAGGTTCATGCTGGAGTTTGCCCTGAATACCCCTATAAGCCTGGCAGAGCTCTGCCAGCCTGGGAAGGAGGAAGCCCTGACTACCTCAAGCCTACCTGGAAGACGGTGCTGGACCAAGACTCATTGCGTCAACGGCCTTAACGGCCTAGCAAGGTGTTGCCCCTTGCGTGGGCTAGGAGCAGTGGTGGAGCTCATGTGCAGTCTCAATTAGGCTCTAACTTTCATGTACCATACTTGTACTTTGGAATCAAGCAAGTTTCTTCCGCTGTCACATTCAGTTTCCGAAGTTCATCTGCTAATCTGTTTGCTAGCTTGCTGCACGAGAAAAGATCCTGCACAAGCAAGGAACCTAGTCTTTGCTACACACACCTGCAAATCCCAACATGGTATCAGAGCACTAGGCTCTGTGTTCAGCTTGTCTAGCGGCAACAGCAACAGAGCGGATTGGTGAAGCAGTCCTTCACCATCCCTATACAAGCTAGAGGAGGAGCGACGTGCGTCTTCTCCTAACCATGCAGCGCGACCGGCCCATCGCAACGTTCTGCCTGCACAAGACATAAGAATCAAGAGACCATGAGCAACATGGAGGCGGAGGTTCAGAGGGCAGGTTCTCTTGCTGTCGATGAGAACTCTGTTTTGCACGGTTTGCGTATGGGTCAGGATCAAGGACGCCATGTCGCAGACCACGCACAACGCCAAACAGCACTAGTGCAACACTTGGCAGAAGAGGCGCACCACATGGCACAACAAGAAGCTATAACACGTCAAGTAGCAGAGCATGCAGCAGAAGGCGTGCAACAGCAGCAAGACATTAGCACTTGCAAAGCAACAAACTGTGCAGCTGAAGAAAACAAGAAACATGGTGGAAAAAGCAAGTCCACTCACCACCATCGGGAGCGGTGTCTCAACAACCGTGACAAGGCTAAGTGCGTCATCAGCAACTCAACTTCAGCCTTCTGCATCTGCATTACCCTTCGGGTGTTACGCAGAGGGCAGAAGAGAAAGCGAAAGAAGAAGAGGAGGAAGAAAAATGAGGGGAGCATTTACAAAAAAAGGAGTCCCCAAAACTTCCCCAACACGCAGTGGTGAAAGCAGCAGTTGCAGCTGCTAATATCAAGAAGGCTTTCAACACCAGCCCACAGTAGCCGAAACAACTCATTGCCCAGACGGTAGGCATGGAGCAATGAGGCTTTAATCTGCTGTGTGAACATCTCCATCGAGACCTTTGCAAGAGAAGGAGAGGATGGAGAAGAAGACCTCCATGAAGGTGGAGGAAGTCTAGATCCTTTGTTTTGTGGATCTGGTACATCAGGCATAGCAGCAGAAGCAAAATGTCCAGCCTTTTTTTGGCTAGGAGCAGCCACGGCAACCTCTCCTTCGAAGTAGCTCTGATGACGGCACACAGGCCAACAACAACACTCGTGAGCCGATGCAATAGTGCACCGGCAAGAAGGGGCGTGTGATGCCCAAGGGGAAAGGAAGGTTATCGGGCCTTCAAGCTCCTTAGGCAGAGAAGCCAAGATAAATTCCTGCCATGTCTGCAGACGGTTGGAGTAAGCCCACCTCATGGAGGTGGCATGCACGAGGAAGCCATGCTCGATAAAAAGAAAAAAATAAATACATTCCTGCTGTGTCGGCAGATGGTTACAGTAAGCCCACCTCTAATCAGGTGGCATGCATGGTGGAGCTGTGCTCCACAACGGACGTTCGTGTCGTGTCGGCAGGTGTTTGTAGTAAGCCCACCTCGTGGAGGTGGCATGCGTGATGGGATGATATTCCACGGGCGTAGTACCAGTGGAAGTCTATACATTTTGATCAAGCTTTGGGAGGAGACTTGCGGGGCCTTAAACGCCACCGCAACAATTTGGGCCTTCACCAGTGAGGGGGAGGAGGCCGAAGGCAAAGACGACTTCTTTACAGAGCGCGAAAATTTGAAGCAAGGTCGCTCCATCAACAACGGTAGCAGAGTGGCAGTATGCAAGCATTGAGGAGCGTCTGGCAGCAGTTATTGCTCAAACAATCTATATCAATGTTTACCACAACTCTTTTACGAAAATGGACTTGACCACTTTCAACAACGGGAGTGGTGAGAGCATCACTTAGAGCAGTCGCCTTGGACATCAAGGAGCTACAGCAGCTGCCTGTGCACTGCACGTTTGGAGCAGTGGTAGAACAGCAAAGTTAAGCGAGCCAGTCCAGGATGTACTCTAGAAGCAGCTCACTTTGCTGCTGATCTGGGACAAGAATAGGTCAGTTCGGGTTTCTGACCTGAAACAGTCCATTTGTTTGAAGCCGGCGTAGAAGGCGGCGGCAACCTGCATCCGGGTGATTTCGCAAAAAAAAAAGGAAAACAAATAGGGAGGCGTCGCTTGCTCTCGCGAGCGAAACAGGACCTCCAAAGAAAAGGGAAAAAAAAGGTCGACGCTTGCTTGCGCGAGAAGTACAGGACCTCAGTAGCGAGGGGGAGAGGAGAGGTCCGCGGAGGACCTC
The DNA here is from genome assembly GCA_023375785.1 of Penium margaritaceum. Taxonomy (NCBI): domain Eukaryota; kingdom Viridiplantae; phylum Streptophyta; class Zygnematophyceae; order Desmidiales; family Peniaceae; genus Penium; species Penium margaritaceum. Next base: position 7,539 of record SZWC01021014.1, read on the forward strand.
GCACCAGCTCGCCGTAACGGCGAGCTGGGCCTACAGAGCCTGCCGCGACGGCAGGCTTGATGGCAGCAAAGCTCTACCACGGCGGAGCCTACTGCCGCAGCAGAGCCTTCTCCCGCGACGACGATCCCTTGCGAAGGCCCCAACCGGCGGCGGATGGCGAAGGAGAGGGCCATGCGACGAGCCGACAAGGGCGAGAGAGGAAAAAAAAAGGACTAATCGCGAGCAATTCGTGCAGCCTGCCCGCTCGCAAGGAGACCCCGGCCCACGAGAAAACAAATGCTGGTGGGTGAAGAGCTAACAAGCTCAGATTTCGCTACAGCAAAATGGCGTGACGCCCAAGGACGGAGTCGCCACGCAAGGCCACGACCAAGAACGCTAGTAGCAACGTGGGACGCCATGGATTTGGCCGTCCCAGCCAAAAATGGCACCAGCGGGACTAGCAAAGCTCAGACCCCAAGAGACACGATGGAACAGCCAGGAGGGCTGTCTTCTACTGGCAGAAACGCCCTAGTTGCAGGGAACTGACGGAAAAACGACCAAGAAATAGTCGTGGAGGGCTGGAAGGGCACCGGATGTGCCTCTACCATGGCGCCAGCCTACAACAATACCTCCTCAAAGTTCAAGGAGGTGGAGAAGCAGTGAAGAGCACTTTGAAGCCAGTAGCCAAAGATGACAGGGGGATCACCAAGTGAATTTGCTGTGTGACAAGAGGTGGAAGCCATTTTGTACTCTGCCGTGGGAGAGCTCAGGACGTCAGTCCTGGAAGCGGTCCGAGAAGGTGGTCCCAAAGGCGGTCCCGACATGCAGCCGCCAACTCACTTGGGACAACCCAAACTCATGCATGGTGGTGCATGAGCAGCGCGGTAAAAACGGCTGAGAGGGGTTGCTTCAACCATTAGCAACACACTCGCCGGAATGGTGAGGTGATCCCAATCTCACCCAAATATTTCTGTGGAGCCATCAACGAGCTCCACAACCAGAAAATCGCTCCAAAAAGCCCAGGAGGAGCCAAAACCAAAGAAGAAAAAGGTGGTGCTAGAACTTTCGAGCACCAAAACCACCAGTGAATTTTTGGAGAGACTTCTAGAACCAATTGGAGTCATAAATCTCCACAGGCCTCATCACTCCTCTAATTCTCTCCTCGAACAAGGTCTATAACCATATGCTTCATCAGCACAATTATCGAGGGGGAGTGTTGGAGTGAGCGATAACTGCGCTGATCTTCTGCTTTAGCTAAGCGCAGTCAAAACTCCAATTGGAGACTTCGAGAAGAGTTTACAAGGTTTTCCGTGAATTTACCAGGTGCGGCTTGACAGGGAATTTCCTCCTTCAAAGGCCTAAATTCTCTCCTATGAAAAATCCTTTTAAGGGTACGAAAGGGGTTTGTATGGAAGCATGCGCATGAGGATAGTGCATGCCTCCTGGAGCTGAAACCTGTGCAATACTGCATAGGTTTGATGGTCAGGTGAGACCACACCTGAGTCAACTAGACGCAAAGAGTAGTGTGCGGGCGTCAAGTGGGGACCACCCTGCACCGACAATCCAGAGGCACAACTCAGTGTGTCTCTCTCATTGCCATGTGGATAATCTAAGTGGAGAGCTCTGGTGCGAGCTTCACGGTGACGGCAGGAAAGCCTCAGACAGAAGCAACTTACAGAGAAGCTGCACCGCAGAACCTGATGAAGCTTCCTTGGGAAGGAAGCTTCCCCATGGCTCAGGTTTAAGCCAGCGGACAACCAAGGTGGAGAGGAAGCTTCCCTACGGAGGAAGTTTCCTCAAGCCAGGGTTCTAGACATCAACGGTTCATGTTCATCTGAACGGATTGTTGAGATGCAAGCATTCCGACTACGGTGATCAACGGCTCTTAATGATCCACGAGAAGCCACAGGATCTGAGGATCACGGACATGGTGATATCTTGCACCTACAAAGCCACGTGGTCAGTTGTGGTACAAGAACCACGGTTACGATGAAACTTCACCGTGCACGAAAGGAAGCTTGTCCAACCACCACCAAGGCAGTCAACGTGCCAGGGCCGCAAGTATAGAAGGCGGCGGCCGTGGCACACTCAACTATCTTTGGCGTCCTTGTAAGCCTGGCTCTGCCTGCCAGCCTGGGTAGAGGTTCATGCTGGAGTTTTCCCTGGATACCCCTGTAAGCCTGCCAGAGCTCTGCCAGCCTGGGAAGGAGGAAGCCCTGACTACCTGGAGGCCAGCCTACCTGGAAGACGGTGCTGGACCAAGACTCCTTGCGTCGACGGCCTTAATGGCCTAGCAAGGCGTTGCCCCTTGCGTGGGCCAGGAGCAGTGGTGGAGCTCATGTGCAGCCTCAATTAGGCTCTAATTTCATGTACCATACTTGTACTTTGGAATCAAGCAAGTTTCTTCCGCTGTAACATTCAGTTTCCAAAGTTCATCTGCTGATCTGTTTGCTAGCTTGCTGCACAAGAAAAGATCCTATACAAGCAAGGAACCTAGTCCTTGCTACACACACCTGCAAATCCCAACAGCTGGCAGGCCTTGCTAGGCTTTGAGGGGCCTTGGAGGGATCTTTGCCATTCTTGGTATGAGGCTCCACAGGTAGAGGCTTGAGCAAATTTGAGTTCTTACAACATGCTGATATGATACAGAACTGAGAGGAGCTTTGCCTTTTTTACCTGTGGATTTAAAGGGTTGACCACCTGGAGGAGAAGTTTCCTTCAGGTGGTTAAAGTTTGTTGCCTCCCGTGCCTTGATTAGGGGAAGCTTCTTTATAGGAGAAGCTTCTTATTGTTGTGAGATGTTTCTGGCATCCGTGTTGTACTAGAGAGAAGCTTCCTCTTTTAGGAAACTTTGTGAGGTCTTTCTGTGAAGCTTCACAAAGAGGTTGCGTGCTCTCAAGGCGTTCACATGACGTCCCAATTTTGTTTTTCTCATGTGGCTCCTGCATGTACCTTTCGTCCTGCTCAAGAGGTAGGGAGTCTTCTGGACAACGTTTTGCTAGGTTGTGTGCTAGATTTCTTGTCGTTCGTGTCATACGAAAGGCGTCCCAGGCATTTCTTAGGTCATCCGTGTTATCTTTAGTTGCAAGGAGCTTCTTTGTGGTAGGATCGATCATTGTAGTGATTTTTACCAGTTTCTCCTCCCATTTGAGTAATTTGTTATGGCTTGTTTTAGACACGATGTCACAATTCTGGCTTGTTCTGCCTAGAGGGGTTGTTGCTTATGAATATTTGCTCATAACCAAAGGCATAAACTTGAATATTGCTGACGAGGTTTATCTATTCCTCCGCTCTCCTTCCACGAGGTTGGAATCTTCTTCTCCTGCCTCCTCCCATCTCTATTTGTTCTCTTGGAGGACACCTCCACATACCTCGCTTGAAATGGGCAATGATGATTCCCAATTTGAGAGCATATTCCATAAGATTGTGAAGGAGGGAAGGATGCTGCCGCAAGATCTTAGAGGCCTCTTGCGCATGCACCCCTTTCTTATTATCTCACCCGTTTCCTTGTGCACTTTTTTGGTTCTCCTATTTGGCCACTTTGTCACTTTCACCTTTTCACCAGATGGCCATGTTGCAAGAATGGGCCCTTGCACGTAGCCCCTTGCATCCTGATGACCACAGCAAGAGTGTTGTCACGCCAGTGGTCACAAACTCCATTGCTGCTTGCTCATCACCCACTCAATATTTCTTTTTCCTTATTGTTTCCCTCCCTCTGTTGCTTGTTTTCCTCTATAACAAAGCCTTTGGAGTAGAGCTTAAATTCATGGAGGAGGACTTTGTCATGTGTGATGTTCAAAGTAAACCAACTATTTATGCACCAAATGTACGCTCAGCAGACCAGCTCACCACTTTGCTTGTCTATAAGCTAGACCACTGATCTCTTTACCTCCATCTTTCTTGTTTGCCTTCTTGTTCTCACCTTTCTTTTAGTGCTTCTCCTTACTACCATCTTCCTTCTTCTCCTCATTTTCCTCAAACGTTTTTTACACAATAATATTGTCGTTGCCTTCCTATCTCCTCATCCCACACTTGTTTTCTGCACTCCCACTTAATGTGCTCAAACGTATTACAATAATGGAACCTTTTTAGAGAATGTTACCATACATAATGGCCGTATGCATTGCGCTTGATGTTGTTTGACAAGGAATGTGCAACCAAATGGAAGGAAGTAGGACATTTGGAGGAGTGATTATTCCATGAGGGCTAAGAGGAGGATACACAAGTGCTTATTTCCTAATAAGTTGTATTTGACAGATTTTTCTTCTTCTCTCTTTTTAGTTGCTGATCACGCTATGGTCAAGAGGATTTCACAAATGTATGTTTGTGTGAGTGTAGCTTCATGCTTGAACTTGAGTACCTTCCGGACATCGATCCCTAGACACTCCATTAAAGAGAACGATCACAAAGCAAGTGATCTCCAAGACAGGAGCATCAGTCACCGCGATTTGATCATAATTGATTTGTTCTTATTGAAATAGGAATCAAGGTTTAATTTTATTTAGGTTGAGGTGCAACGAGGAGGTGGGACATGGGACGTAGAATTTGGGTGGCTAGACATGTAGGACCTTGCTTGGCGAGCGAGCTAAGTAGGCTCGTTGTACACCAGTATGGCGTGTTGGATGCAAGGAGTCATATGGTTTCTGAACACCATGAAACTAGCTCAATTCAAATGCATGAATTTTGCCACCATTCTAGACAACTACCCTTGGGTGGAGGCAAGTAGTAACTGTTTTAGTACTTTCCATGTAATGTATCTGAGTGAATTGTATAAAAATTGTGTGCCCATTACGGAAAATTATTGCCATCAAATTTGTGAACCTTGATCTTATGTAGATGTAGTGAGGCTATTGTTTGGGGCACACCATCCTCCATGTCTTGATACAACTTCCCTTGTGTAGTCACTTGGACTTGCACAAAGCCTTGTGCCACAAGTTGCACCACAAGTGGTGGTAGTGCTACTCCCACATGGATTGTTGTTAGTTGCACCAAAAAGGGTTGTAGCACTGGTGCTTGGTGCATCTGCATGAAGTGTGCCACGGGTGGTACCTTTGGAGCAGGTTGTGGCTGTTTAGCCACAAACAACTGTGACATTCCTCCTTGTGGTGGTGTAGTCGGTTGCACTTGTGGAGACATGGCTGGTTGCACAATGGGAGGAGGGCTGAATTAAGTAAGATATGCACACGATGGTTTTGAAACCTATTTCTATTACATCCGCTATTGTTGCTGTTGCTATTGGTGCTGAAGCTGCTGGTGTTGAAGCTCTTATTCGTAAATCCATGCTAGCGAGAGCTATTGAATTTATTGTCCTATGTCCATGCTAGCTACTACTAAAGTTGTGTAATGTGGGCTGCTTAGCCGCTTTTGACTATTGTAGCTGCTACATCTATGATTGTAGACTTACATGGGTGAGTTGCTCGTGTTGATGAAGGAGATATTTTGCGACAATCTGCTATTTGAGTGCCTCCTTTCCTTGCTCCTCAACTTGACATACTAGGGCTTCTTGGTGTGCCATACATTACGCCTCCGCATCCGAGCATTGCACCTATGTGGCTTGGCATTGTGCATATTCTATAGCATTGCATCCTTGCTCTTGGACCATGCACATTTTATAAAAAACAGATTAATCATTGAATGGAGGAGAACTTTTCCTAACATCCCCCTGTTTTATGTTTTTTGTGCTTTCGTGTAGATGGAAAAAAACTTTCGTGGGTCAATTGGCAGCACCTCCTTAAGCCTCTGATTTAATGGTAGTACAGAGAAGGTGGAAACATCTCCACCACAAATGTAGTTTGTTGATACTATTGCTGCAAATTGGTGAGAGCATTGCCTAGTGATTTCATACCGTGTTTAAACGTACGACTGGGAGCAATGAACACGACCCTTGGTTGTACGATCTTTGCGTGAATAATTTTCCAGCTTGTATAACAACAGGAGATAGAACGGAAAAGTATGGATGGGCATTACGGAGAATCGTGAACATTCCAAAGTAAAACTATGGTACATGATATTCCTAGACAAGCTAGGCTAGCACAAATACTAGCCTCCTGAGGGGTAATGTGTTGCTAATCCTTGTAGGTTGTTGTAGGAAGGGTATTGGTACAGGCTGAAGGTTGACTGACCACCTTAGCTCGCAAGCCTTATTAGGCTTATAGGGGCCTTAGAGGGATGTCAAGCTAGTCTTGGTCTAGGGATCTTAAGAGAGAGGATTTAGAAGAGTTCTTAAAGAATTTTGAGATGATCCTAAAATGCGAGGAGATATGCTTTTTATGTTAGTGGACCTAGCAAGTGGACCACCATAAAAAGAAGCTTCTTTCAGGTGGTTGAGGTCTGCTTTCTCTTGTGCTTAACTTAGGGTTGGATTCCTTCTAGTAGAATCTTCTTGTAATTCTGAGTTCTTAGTAGCATTCTTCTACATTAGAGACGAAGATTCATTAGGTATTTAGGTGGGGTTTCATAAAGAGTTTGCTTGATCTTCAGGCTTTGTGTTGATGACCATTGATCTTGCCATACTTCAATGAGGAGCCTTTTAATTCTTGTACCACATTGGCCCATGGAGCTTTAAGGGCACAGGGTACATGCATGAGGATGATGATGTATTATAGGGCTCATGCCAAGGGTGTAAGAGTATTTCCTACTTAGCTGGAGGACTACCTGACCAAGGTAGCTATGTAGTATTGTGCAAAAGGTAGCACCCGTCCCTCCTAGAGCTAAGAAGAGGCATGCGCAACCCTTTTGCGCATGGTACCATACTATGTACACAAAGGCCCTTAAGACTGCTTCAAGGCTGGCTATCACATTTTATAGCCTTTAGAGGAAACAATTTGCAATAAACATGGACCCCAGAATCTAGCATAAAATGCATACCTTTCTACGCAATGCTTCAAATGTAGTGCCGTCTTCACCATATTGGAGCTGGAGACTAGTGTAGTATCACATTTACACCTCAATATTTGTCTCTTCATACCTCTATCTCTTCCTTCATTCTCTCTTTCCCTCTTGCCCCCTTTCTAGATGCCTTCCTTTCTCCCCTTCCCATATTTTGTTTTTCATCTACCTTGTATGTAATTTCTCAAGGTCTTTGTCTACCTATGTAAAAAACATCCCATTTTCCTAAAGAAGTTTTTTTTGTCTCATTTAAATGAATCCTTCTTTATTCCCATATTCAGTCTTTCTCTTATTTATTTTTCTCTTGCCTGTTCCATCCGGCTCGCTTCCTCATTCTCTCTTCCTGTCTTTACCTTTGAATCTTCATTACTCCCTGAATCCACTACCCATTTTTTTCCTTCACAATCATTTGTGCGCATCTTTATCCCTCATTTCACCTTATCCTCTTTTACACAATCACTATTTCCATCTAGAATATGTTTTTCTTCATTGCTTTCCCTATTTCACTCTGTGGAGAAAGCGGCATAGTTTGCGTCCAAACTCATATCTGGAAATGAGCAAAAGGTGGAGGGCCAGGGGAGAGGTCGCCACTCTCTCCCCTGACCCTGCACACCTATCTACTCTATCCTATCTACTGTCTATCCTGTCTGGGCTTTGAGAGAGGGTAGTCCCATGCCTCCCCTGCCCGTGGTACCTGTGTTCTGACAGAAGTATAGAGAATCACCTGGCTTTATTCTGAGACACTTTGCACAAGTCTAAGCAGTGGCTGTGACATGCGAGTGAGGGGTTCGAACGGTGTGAGTAAGCGCACCGTGGATGAAGCAGAGCGAGAAATCACTGCCGCTGATCCAGATGTTTATAAAACCATCATCGAAGAGTCTGTCTGCTAATGTGGCAGCTGGGAGGACAAAGGAGAAGCACGGACGGAGTGTGTCGGAGTCCGGGGATCTGTGGCCCGTCGACTTGTCCGAGAATATCCACAGGGGAATATTCTTGGACCACTCATTGATGGCATTCGATGAGCGACCACAAGTCAAAGCAGGAGGACTGAAGACTGGAGATCACCGGACATCCAACACTTAGCGCATTTCTTCAGTAGAAGGGAACCGAGTAGATGCTATTATTTCAGTTCAGTAGATCTTTCTCATTTCTTAATGGTTTGAAGTGATTCTTGTTTCAGCCATTCGTCTGGCTCATACTCCTTGAGTTCCAGCTTCCTGTGTCAAGCAATTCAGGCTTGTGTATGCACTAACAGAGTGCAACAATCAGGTGTGTGATGAAGATCTAAGTCAGAGACCTCACACACGGGCTGTCCAGATCTGAACAGAGAAAACTGATCTGAATTCAAGAAGGCTTGATAACTGCATCAACGATTCAAGGGTCCAAGATTACAATACACTCTCATTGATCTTCATTTGTATCTTAATTCATGTAGCTCTTTGGAACATAGCCTCGTTTCTTTGGCAATGAAAAAACGTGCAAAATAGCACTAGACTTGAGCCATTGAAATGTCAGGTGATGTTTGGATGCTGCCCACCAAGGTTGGTGACAGGGTTTTTGTCAGAACATGTAGGTAAAGATGAGTTTTCTCTTAGTTCGTGAATATTTGTTTTTATAATATTAGAACTCAATCTTTCCCTAAAATATTTGCACACGCAAAAGGTGGTACATCCCAAGTGTAGGCTTCAAAATCTCTTACAGTCTCTAAACCTTGTTCTTAGTTCTATTGTAACGTTTTGTTGGGTTTAAAGCAAGCTTCAATCATTTGTATAATGGGAATGTTTTTTTCAAGCCAAAATCTCAATGATGAGTTCATCCAAGTGTTTTAAGATTTTATACTTATTGTGTATGTTTTCATGTGAGTTTCATGTTTCGTAACGAACCCAGTTGTGCCCATTTTGATATGATTATTTCAAGGTTTCTTGGAATTTGAAGAACGGAATATGGATAGCCCATTAGAACCCTGTTAATATTTTATGTGTTTTCTTTTTCAGAAGAAAATTCAACAGCTCTTACTTTTCAAATTACGCAATATTTCAATTGTTAAAATTGAAAATTAAATTGAGATGAGAGGTATGATCCACCAATTCGGTTTGATGTTAACCAGAGCACTTTCCCCAATGTGTGGGGATGAATGAGCATCATTGTTTATATCATTGCAATTCTTTTTGGCATCAGAAATAGTTGTGGCCACGTCTCAATCTTATGGATTGTCAAAGTAGATGTTATCGGATAAGCTTAAAAATAATTAAATTTTTGGAAAAACAACTTTTCTTTTACTTGGTTACAAGAATTCATCAACTTATTCTCCACCATTCTTTTAGTTTCTTACACCTGGAGGTAGAAGAATTCATGCATCTCCCATGAAAACGGATAATGACACCAATTTATCATTGATGATAGCATCCATCCAATACCATGGGTTCGACCTAAATGAAATTTACATATTTCTTTAGGGAAGCGACAGATCATTATTTAGACAAATCCCTTTCGTTTTAATAGGATTGTGAAGTAGAACAGTCTTTTTTTTCTTCAATAAGTGTAAGAATCAGAACCATAGTTTTAAATTGATGATCGGACCACAAAATATATGTTTGTATATCTGGTGTTGACACCTTGACCACACTTTCACCACATAAAATTGCATTCACATAACCCTTTGACAAACAAACGCATTTAAAACAGTTACTTCTATTGCTATCTTAGCATGGTAGCCTTTTTTACACAAAAAGCATCTTACCACGTCCATAGCATTGCAAAGGACAATTATTAGAGGTGTCCCATACCAATGCATTATTCTTCTGATGTTGGGGCAAATGCGAAACCATTAAAATTTAAGTTTTTCCTTCTTTGTTAAAAACGATTGGAGAAATGTTTGACAATATGAATTTGAAAGACCTATTCTCACCATAAAATGTAGTGAAAGTTTTAATGCAAAAATATTTCATGCATGTGGTGAGTAAGTTGCAAATTATAGAAAAACCAAACCTTTGCTTCAGTATTTGTTTCACATCCCTTTCTCAAGTTGTGACTTTTTTTGTTGATCCTTCCCGCATTTATGATTGTAACGTGGTGAAATTTCATCCTTGGGTCATCAAAGTACCATAAAATATGACATAAGGTAGAAGTAGTAGGACTGGCTTTAACTTGGAACAACACGTTATGACATGAAGAACACAACACAACTTGACATGCCAACATTTCATAAAATAAACACAAGAGGAGACAGAATGGAGAAACATAAACTTGCATTGAATCATGAAAAACCTGACTATAGGAAACAACATAACTTTAATTGATATGGTAGTGCAATCAATGCCATAATTTGACCTAGGGGTCAACAAAAAAGGATAGGGAACACCATTGCAGGTGACCACAAGACATAAGAGATTAGGAACCACATGACACCACACAAAAATGAGCTACAACTCACCGGTCCACATCCGTGGAATTGCTAATAAATTTGCCATTCCACCTCTTACCTTTCATGTCTCACTTCACCCCTTCCCTCTTACCCTCAATCCATCACATTTTCTTTGTTTATTCTCAAATACTACCTCTCTCCTCATGTTTTTTATGCTCTACTGGATCACAAGAAAGGTAATGCTTCATAGTTTTTCATGGTTACAGTACATATAAGATTTACTTCTATTTGTCAAATGTACTTTCTTAGTGTATGACTTCAAGAAATGCATGTATGTAGGAATTCTCAATTTTGTGCTTGTAAATGCACATATTGAGTGATATACGGGTGGAAAAGTACGAGGATGTGTTGATATGCATTTGAAATTATGAGGATGAGAATGGATAGATTGATTAGATAAAACAAGTGGGCTTTCTAGCGCATTCTTTGGTGGTCAATGGAAGTTTCGTTTGGGAGGTTTACAATTTGGCAAGGATGAAGTCTGGATAAGAGAGGGGGCTTTTGGGGCAGAACATTCTACTGACGTGTAGTCACTTGTTGAGAAACAGTTATGTGAGTAAGAAGCCGATTAGATGTGCAGGTGGAGGGGAATGTGGAAACTGGTGGTGGAGATAATTGTTATAGGATTTTCTATCAGAGGCATTCTTTGTGTTCAAGATTTGTGAAAAATATTTAGTGAAAATCCATGCATGTTCCACATCTTCCTATTTTCACTTCTTGGATTACATACCCTATAGTATGCTCAACCTCCTAAAACGGGAGAGATGTGCATCCTCAACTCAATTTTTCCAGAGAAATTGAACCACACCTGAAATCCCTTTCATGTATGAGATTCTGACGATGTGAATTTTGGTGAATTACGATCTCTATTTTGTGCTAGTTGAGGTTGCAGTTGGGAGAACAGAATCCACACGCTAGAAGCAATATTCGGAATGTTTGTCTTTGATGGCATGAATTTCCTTTTCCATTCGTCCGTAAAGCACATTGGAATCTATGTTTTGTTTGGAATCGGACGAGAGAACACGTTGTGGATTCCTTTCCCTGTATGCGCTAGGTGCGGTAGCTTCATAAAGCAGTTTTCTTTTTGTGAATTTCCTTATCCTTTAATCCACAAAGCTCATTGGAAAAGGTTGAATCAAACTCATGGTCTTCTTATTGTTCTAGACGTGAAGGCCATATCTTTGGTCAAAGTTTTGTCAAAAAGAGGGGTAATAGTTGTGCTTAGAAGGCATTCCAGTGTTTGGATTGACATTTTGGAGGTCTGATTTGGGTAGAGTAACTTGAAGAATGGCGCGAGAACATTTCTTCGTCGACCCTTGCTCCCACTTTAGCGTGAAGGAAACTTTTGTCCTATCTCCAGTAAGGATGGAACTCCTTTGTTCAGTATCATTTCTGTTGTGAAGTGACTCCGAAGTTTGTTTCACACGGGCGGCGAGAGGACGTGCACGTTTGCTTTGAGGGTTGGGGGGGGGTGGTGGGGGTTACGGGGGGATAATTTGGAGCCTGTTTAGGCGATGCGAAGAATTGACCGTGCGCAAAAATCGACTCCGAATGCCGCCCCCACTTTGACACAATTGTGGCATTCCTCATCGGAAGATGGTCAGATATCGTAATGTTTAAAGAGATGTGGGGATTTCTACCGGTATATCTTACCATGGTGCTAGATATACCCATGGAAATCCCCACACTGTTTGAACGACATCGAATGAAAATGTCCAGAAAGCGAGGAGAGGTTTTTTTCATGCCCATCATGCCCCAGCTGCTAGAAACGGCACCCAGAGAGGTCATGTGGACACCTTGACGGTGTTCACAGGGGTGGCGGTGCCGTTGTGTTCCAAATGCGCACGTTGGCGTCTTGACGACAAACTCATTTCAGTTGACAACGCTTTTACCTCCGACTGCGAGGCAGCATGCTGTTGTGTTTTCCGTTTCGACGGGAGATGGTGAGGACGAGGCACAAGCACGGACGTATATGGAAGTTGCATACCCGTGGCTCCCTCGCAAGGCGTTCTCGCTTCGTCAATGCCTCACATAGGACGGCACGGCATGACTTGCTGTGGGCCAAACTATGTTAGGGAGTGTCATCCCAAGCTATGGGGAAAGGGACACCCTTGCTATTCATAATCTGTTTTCGGAACAGGGCAGTAACGTTTCAAAACTTTGAGGTACGGAAAGGGACCCAGCATTGTGTCGCCGAAGGCCCATGCCCCCTTTCGCGCTGACGGCTCGAGGCCCTCCCACCTCACTGCACAGAAGGTCTCATCCACCCCATCCATAAGCGTGGCGACCGCACGGACCCCGACAACTATCGTCTCCTTACTGTACAGCCAACCTTCACCAAACTCTACTCCACCTACCTCCTCTCACTTCTACTGTCACGCGCACCCCCTAGCCAGTGTCTTCACCCTGCCCAAAACGCATTTCTCCCAAAACACAACTCTCTCGACCATGCCTTCACCTTGTACACCCTGGTCCTCTCAGCCCGCCGCAGGAAACGCCCCCTCTACGCTGCTTTCCTAGACCTTCGCAAGGCCTACGACTCTGTCAGCCATGAACTACTCTTTACCCAACTTGCCGCTCTCGGCCTCACCACAAAGGAAGTCAGCGCTGTAGAAAAGCTTTATTCATCAGCCACCGCCCGCGTCCACACCCCTGCCGGCCACTCCGACCCCTTTCCCATCCGCCACGGCCTTCTCCAAGGCGACCCATGCAGCCCTATACTCTTCAACTACCACATTGACCCCCTAGCACGTGCCATCTCTTGCACCGACACGGATTCCCCCACTCTCCTTGGCACGCCCATCCCACTCCTCCTACAGGCTGACGATGTCGTCCTCCTCTCAGAGTCAGCCAGTGGCCTTCAGCGTGCAGTGGACGAGGCATTCTATTCCCTTAGTGCCTTGGGTCATACAATTCAATCTAACAAGTGCGCCGTCTTGGTCTTCCGCCCACCTCGCAATTTGTCCTGTCCACCCATTCGCCTTCCCACGCTGCCCTCGGCATCCTACCTCCCTCTCTCCGACGAATACACCTACCTTGGCCTACGCTTCTCCGCTACCTCCAGACACATCATTGACACAAGGCCACTGATCACCAAGGCACAGCAGGCACTAGGGGCAGTCCGACGAAAATGCACCTCATCCTCCATATCCACTGTCTCCCTTCGCCTTACTCTCCTTCGGGCCTTGTGCCTCTCCCGCCTAATGTATGGCATTGCGATATGGGGCCCACCTACCCATGCTTTAGTGCGCCGCTCCTACTTCACATGTGACCCCCCGCGTGGCCTTCAAGATGCCCACAAACTACACCTTGATGGCATTCTATGGTGTGTCTCGGCAACGACTGTCGCCAGGTCGACACCTCGCCACCTGATACATCTTGAGTCAAACACCCTCCCATTCCAGTTCTTACCCTTTGTCTACGGCTCAAGGTACGCAGCGTATCTGGAAGCGCTACCGGTGGAACGTCTTGCCAATGTCGCCTACTGCTGGCATGTTGAGAACCAATCGCCGTGGCATATCACGCTCTCTCGCGCCGCCCTTGCCCTATGCAGCTTACCCGCCCCAGACTCTTGGTCTGAACTGTCTCGTGCCTTTACTCGCTCCAAACTGCGCTCGATCCTTCTCTCCACTGGCCCGGCTGGACCCCCCCCTCACCCCCACTCCCCTAGCCCCCCCTCCCTCCATTCCCCGCTAACACCCCCTCTCCCCTCAGGCACCAGGAGCCCTGCTTCCACAATGCCCGCCGCCACCCCTCCTGCGCCACCAACCGCCAGCACTACCCCCACTACCGATATCCCCAAGGCTCTCCTCTTTTACCAGACTGTGGTGCCCCGCTCCCCTGGCCTACCCCCCTACCTCTCTCTTCCTATTCCCTCCTTTCACGCGCGTGCACTTTGGCAGCTTCGCACATCCAGCCTCCCTTATGAGCTCTACCTCCCTCTAGCGTCGCGCTGCTGCTCTGCCTGTCTGGCCACCCAGTTTCCTCACCCGGCATTGCACTTTGTGCGGGATTGTCCAGTGTTTTATGAGGTGCGGGGTCGGTTTCCCTGTCTGTTCCCAGCCGATTTGCGGTGCTTCTCGCTAAAAGAATTCCTCTCCTTCGAGGACCAGGCTTGCTTGGCGTCGTGTGTGGCAGGTATGCTCCAAGTCTACTACAGCTACCACAACAGCCCCAGTCTGCAGCAGACACTGGGCTACCCGCATCGACCCCGTGCTCCTCCTCCCCTGCGCCAACGCCACATCCTCAGCATCCGCAGCCCAGGTTGACAG
>SZWC01021016.1:7759-32470 GCA_023375785.1 Penium margaritaceum
GGGGGGGGGGGTGTTGGTGTGGCTTCCATCCGTCACGAGTGACGACCAAGAGAGCAGTGGTACTGAAGCGCGCCACGACATGGTTGGTATGTAAAGGAATTCAAGACGTCCTTAGCACCTGTGACCTGACTGGTGTGACACAGATCCTTGATGCAGACCCAACTAGTGTCGAAGCACGTTGGTTGGAGACTCCACCCACCAGTAGCTGCTAGACAGATGCCACGACGCCTCGGGTGCTTGCAGGGTTAGTCTGCAGTTTTCATGCAGATGCTAGAAACTTCTCGGTGAGCCGGCGGTCGAGCCTGATTTGCATGTTTTGCATTTTCTGTCAACCGATCGATGTCGGACTTGTGCGTGTGACCAGTCGTAGCATCCAGCTCAAGATTCTACATCTCTAGGTTCAGACAGCGTTTCGTTTGGGTACCTGAGCGCATAGTTATGGCCAAAACAGTGATTTTGGGCCGGGGTTTAGGACAAATTGACATTGTCTGGTGCAACACCCGCTATGCGCCGCGTCCATTTTTATGATGTGTGCTTGTCCGTTGTCATTTCTCTCTCTGTAATCATATTCAATTTGAGCTGCCTGACACTCTGTACGTGTCCCTACCCAGACTCTCGCACTTTCGTGCATGAGTTGTGACTGTCATCACACACCAAGCGTTGACACTTAGTTAAGTGGCAAGCAGTTAGGATCGTTCCAGGAAGTTTCTCATGGTATCAGAGCAAACGAGCCCTAGCTCGTTGTCCCGTGCAAGAGAGACGCAGTAGCAGCAGCAGTGAGTGGCAGCAGCGGCAGCCACTCATAACAACAGCAGCAGATCGTGGAAGGACCCACCACGACCACGTTGCAGCGGGGCGCTAGAGACTGTGAAGATAGTGGCGGCAACCGCAAGCGACAGTAGCCGTAGTAGTAACGGTAACGGCTAGCAGTTGCGATGGGAGTGGCAGAGCAGCTGCAGCTGTAGTGGCGGCAGCAGCAGTAGTGGCGGCAGTAGTGATAGCTTGAGTTGCTCTCTCGGTAAGTAGCTACTGTATCAGTAGCCCGCAACAACCCGCAGTAGGAGCATCAGCCCATAAGAGCTGCAATAGCTTGCAGTAGCAATAGTCTACAACAACCGCGTGCAACAGCCCACAGCAACAACTCGCACAGCAGCAACACCTCGCATTAGCAACTGCTGGAGACGAGACAGGAGCTGCAGCGGCTCTAGCAACTGCAGCAGAGGCAACAACAGCTTCAGCGGCCACAGCTACAGCATCAGTAGAAGCTGTGGCAACAACAGTTGTTGCAGAAACAGCCAAGCTAGTAGCAGCAGCGGGCAACAATAGCAGGCGCGATAGAAGCAACAAACAGTAGTAGTGGCAGGTGCAACAACAGCGGTGGAGGGCAGCAGCCTCAGCAGCAGTAGCTACAACAACAGTAGCGGCGACGAGCAGTTGCAGCAACAGCGGCAAGCAGCTACAGCAGCAGCGGCGGATGGTAGCAGTCACAGCTTGAAACTGTTCTAAAGCGCAGGTTCAGGCAGTTGTATTGTTGATGCCGCGTGCCGGCTTCCACACTCGTTGCTTAGTCTGCTACCCCCTTAGTCTGCCGCTCTAGAGTCTAAGTCTGAGTGCTCTGGGTTTGTTACTCTGAGATGCGCGCGCCAGTGTTAGCGCCAGGAAGCAACTAAAAAGTGGAAGTGACTGATTAAGAAAATAAGAATGAGCAACAATGGGAGACCCTCCAAATTCTAGCTCCCCCCCAACTATGTAGAGCTTGTTACTCAGTTTCTAAGCCAATCATAATGTATACTTATTTTCTGGCACACAAGGTTTTCTCGGTGAGCCATGCCAGAAGGCCGATAGCCCAAACCTGGAAGTCGTCCGCTTTGCCTTAAAACTGGACCATAGTATAATATACAGGGTGCAAACGCAATTGTGCGGTGAGAATCAGCGGTGAGAAATAGCAGTGAGGAGTTATGGCTGCCTAAACCAAGGTAGCGTCTACGCTCATCCCCGGTACCAACAATGCCGGAAAATCATGAAACTTGGACCCTAGGCATGACATAACACTACATATGCAACGGTGCAGTCAAACATGGCGCTGGACGTGTGCACATAGCATATGCAACGACAGTGCCTGCTGACGGTATGAGTGCCAAGGAGGTCTGCCGATGAAGCTGAGCACGTTGGAGGGAGGAGGCCCCAGCAAACTGCGAGTAGGCCTTAGCGTGCGTCGGCTCCACCGGAGGACACTCCATCAGTGTCGCGTCTCGTCCTCAGTTATCTCCACGCTGATGTACACAAGCTGGGAAGACACAACAGAGTACAAGTGAAAGATGTGAGACAAAAACCAACACTCCCCCATGACTCACAGACATAGTGTACATGGACGGGCAGAGAGCACAGAGACCAAGCCGAGATGGAGACAGAGAACCTCACGGACGAACACCGACTACACTCACAGCCTTCTTGAACGAGTCATGCTTCAGTGCCTTGGTAAAAAAAACTAGCTAACTGCCGTGTTGTCTCAACTCACATAATGCTGATGCAGTCGTCATGTAACAACAAACGCAGACAGTGATACCCGACATTGAAGTTCTTCGTGCGAGTGTAATGCACGCTGTCATTGTCAGCAATGGCCATGACGCTTTCATTGTCACAGTGCAATGTGATGGACGGGATTGACTGATGCAACTCGGACAATAGGCGGCACAACCACATGCTCTCACAAGCGCCAGAACCAAGGGCCACATACTCAGCCTTAGTAGTGCTGCGTGCAATGCAACCTTGCTTGCCGCTGCGCTACGATACAACCGTTCCGCCAACAAGGAAGATCCAACCAGTACAACTCTTACCGTCCGGACTGCTGGCCCAGTCACTGTCGGTGTATCCCGTCGCCACAACGGACGGCTGTCGACGGGACATGAGACCCCACCGTGGGGTAGAGACGACATAATGCAGTACTCGGATTGCGGTCTCAAAGTGGAGGTGACGCGATTTTGAGAGAGCTGTGTGAGGAGTCCGACTACGAACACAATGTATGGATGCGTCATCGTCGCTAGGAACATGAGTGTCCCGATGACGCGCAAATATGTGGTCACGTCTACCGGCTCCCCCACCACGGCTGGATCAGAGCTCTTGAGCATCGTCTGACCATCGAGCGACATGGGTGAGGATTCTCTCGGCACGAGGGGTAGGTCCTCAACAAAGCGCCCAGACAAGGTTTGGATGTAGGCGGCCTGATGGACACGTAGGATGCCCACAGAGCGATCATGCTCAAGCTCCATGCCCTGAAAGACTCGTGCTGGCCCGAGGTCCTTCATCTTGTAGGCGGCATGCAACAGGTCCTTGATTGCAGTTGCATCCGGCAATGCGATGAGCAGGTCGTCGACATAGACCAGGATAGCGATGAGGGTCAGACCTCACGGACTGATGAACAGCGCGGGGTCGATAGAGCTGCAAACGAGGCCGCTGCTAAAAAGCACACGATTGACCTCCTGGTTCTAGCAGCACGGTGACTGCTCCAAGCCATAGAGGGCCTTCCGCAGCTCCCAAAGTTTGCCGGAGCCATCGTCAAAGCCTGGAGGCTGCACCATGTAGAGCTCCTCGCCCTCTAGTGAGCCATAAAGAAAGGCGTTGCTCACATCCATGTGATGAAGTTCCAACCCATGCTGAGCAACCAGGCTCAACAACGGCTGGCTGGTGGAGAACCGACCGACCGGGGGGAAGATCTGGTCATAGTTGATCCTAGGGACCTGAGCAAACCCCTTGGTTGTGAGACGGGCTTTGTACTTGTCAAGGGACTCGTCTGGCTTCCACTTTTGCCAGGGAATCCACTTGGCGCTGATGGCCTTGCGGTCCGGGGGGAGGTCAACGAGCTCATGGTCGTGATGTTGCCGAATGGCGGCAAGCTTGTTGGCGCATGCAGCCTCCCAGTGAGCGGCCTCGGGAGACGCCCGAGCCTCACATAGGGTGGCTGGGTCCTCTGGTTGCTCCGTGGGGCAGACAGTGAGGGCATGCGTGCCTCGCGCCTTTGGAGGCATCCATGTGAGCATGGCCGCAACGGCATATCGGTGCTCCTGATGGAGAAAGGCATAGCCCAAGGCTGACCCTCGATGTAGGTGAGTGATGACTGACAGTGTGGCCAAGCCAAGTGCCTTGGTGCTGGGGTCCCCACTCACGACTGTGGAAGCGGGTCTGACATGAGGTAAGGATCCTCGTGGGATGACAGGGGGTCGTGGTGCGAGAGGATGTGAGGAGGCGGCCTGAGTGTTCACTGTCGGCCTGGGTCTAAGGCTCCCGCACGGACCACGTGTGTAGCGCGCCGATACGGACAGGACAGCCGGCCTTGAGGGGCTCGGAGAGAAGGACGGGGCGCCGGCGTAGACGAACCCGCGGGCGCGGACGATGGAACACCTGGATGCGTCTGGACGGAGGACACACTCATCACTCCCCCACGAGACGAGAGGAACATCAACGTGCTGGAGCGAATGAGGTCATGGGGAAACAGGTCCTTAAAGAAGAGGGCATCCCCAGACACGACGATGTAGTGCCGGGTGGGATCCAAGAAACGCCATGCCTTTGACTGACGCAAGATGCCAAGGAAGGTGCAGGGACGACTGTGAGGCTCGAGCTTGCCACCCTGGTGCGGAGTAGGCAACCACGCGATGGCGATGCAGCCCCAGACGTGTGCCGGACGCAGGTCGACTCGCTCTCCACACCAGTGCTGGTTTGGTGTGGACTGACGGGGAATGGGTTCGTGGGGAATCCGGTTCCACACCCACGCCATGTAGGTTATGGCCTCGAAGTAGAAGCCCTAAGAGATGCCGGATTCAACCCGCATGGTGCGGACGACGTCGGCCATGGTGCGGTTCCATCGCTTAGAAACACCATTTTGGGCCGTCGTGTATGACACCGACGTCTCATGATAGACAGTACGGGAGGCGAGGAAGAGTGTGGTCTCCCCCAGAAACTCACCCCTGCAATCAGAATGGAAACGGCGGAGGGGGCGACCACACTCGCGTTCGGTACAGAAAAGCCACTCCTGAATGGTGGGAGCGATGTGGCTCTTCTGCCGAAGGTTGAAGACCTAGCAATAGCGAGAGTAGTCGTGCGTAAGTGTCAGGACATAACGACAGTGCTCGACGACTGACTTTGTCGGGAGGGGACCCATGACATGAGAGTGAACCAAGTCGAGCGGGGCGGTCCATCGAGAGGCAGTGAGGGGGTATGTGGAACGGTGCATCTTCCCTTGAGCGCAATCAATGCACTTGGTGGGACACGGCAGAGGAAAGGAGGCTGGGTCAAGGCCCGTGGCTGGCTACGTGCGAAGCATGCTGTCAACAGCGGCAGATTGGACGTGACAGAGGCGGCAATGCAGGAGAAGCGTGTGCTGCAGAGACAGTGTGCTAGTAACAAACACGTGGCCAATGTCGGCCGATGAGGAGGGGACAGAGGTCAAAGCAGACAGGCGCAGTACGTGCCACGAGTTGCCAGTGGCAATGGCATGCAAAACAACACGAACTGACAGACACAACGACACAGTGACCACACCACGCGAATGCAGAATTTCCATGGTCATGCGATGAAGGGAGGTGATAGATAAGACACATAGCTAAAGGCCAGGGACGAAAAGGACATCATTCACGAAGACATCACCACCACGACCATGGAAACAAATGACTCCGACACCAAGAACGGGTAACACCTGACCAGAACCCGTTCGACCCCGGTGACATCGATGACAGGACCAACGACAGTGAAGGCCTCACGCGAGGCTGTCATGTGATGCGTGGCCCCGGAGTTGATGATCCAGGTCTCTGACGGATCCTGAACCGGTGTGGCCAGGTTGCTGACAGTCCCATGGCAATGGGCGAGTGATGCTAACACGCGGTGGACAGAGGTGCGGACGGAGACTGCCAGTCATCCAGCCAGGCGACGTCACCATGAAGAGGAGCGGGTGGGAAAGGCATGATAGAGGATGGTGTGGACGAAGATAGAGGACAATATTGCAGCACAGACTTTTTCATGAGGGGTAGGGAGAAACTAGCGACTATGCAACCCGCACTTCCCTAGGGAGGAGGGCGAGGAAGGCCGAGTTAAAGTGCGATGAACTACTCCAGCTGACGCTCATGGGTGGAGGGTCCGACAATGTAGACCAATTGTGGTGTAATGGCACTGTAGTCGAAGGAGGAGCAAGGCACCGGTGATGGAGGAGCGAGTGCGGACGGCTGCGAAAGATACTACGGTGGAGCCGTCGCAAGCGGTGCAGGTGTAGTGGGAGAAGCGATGGTCACGGTAGTGGTGGCAAGGCGATGCTCGTGCCGGAGACGCATGGTGGCGATGATGCAACCCTCGTCAGTCGGGAGCGTACACGTGTACCACCTGTATCCTGACTGGCCACAGTTATGGCAGACAAGGCTGGCACCGCCGGATCGCTAGACTACTGCTGAGGGCCCTTGCCCTTCTTGCCCTTACACTTCTTCTTGCCAGACGAGGTGGCGCCAAAAAACATTTCTACTGCTGGGGCGGCAACGGCCATGGAGGCAACGACAGGAGAGGCAAGGGACTCTGTGCGATGGATGTGTAACTCGTGATGAGCATTTTCGATGCGAAGGAAGAGCTCGTATGCCCAGGGCATGAGGGATTCCTGGGGAGCCATTACGGTGAGGACGTCCTAGGAGTAGTGGACAAAGACATCGGAGAAACGGTCGGTGGCGCCGCGCTTGATGGTCAGGAGCGCACAGAGAGGGGGTGGAGCGGCGTCTCCATGGCGGCGCAGGATGTCCTCTGCATGATGCCAATAGGAGGTGACCGTCTCGGTCTCCCCCAAGTGGAGGGTATTGAACTCCTGGATCAGGCGGCTGGTCTTGGCATCACTAGACAGGCAATGAGGGTACGTAAGTATGTACCACGCCGATGTCGGGTCAGGGAGAGCGCCAGTGGTGAGGTCGCTGAGGAAGGGCTCGAGGCCGAGATGTGCAGATGGAGGGGCCATAGGTATGAGGGTCCGTACGGCGCGACTAGCGTCATATACCTGGTAGGCCTGGGTGGAGTTGAAGGCTAGGACATAGTAGGGCCACAAACCCTCTCCTGTGCCCAGATCGGGAAGCTGAGCTCCTAGCTCCGGAACTGGTCGCCAGCCTGAAGCAGCAACGGTGGGGTTTTGAAGTTCTTTGGCTTGCGGGCGGCACCTAGAGTGGGGCCTAGGACTGCCGTCACCGTCTGCTGTTGGCATTGGGTGTATTGCTGCGTCAGGTATTGCGTGGCATAGGAAACTGTACGGCTCACGTACCCGGGTGGAACAAAAGGTGCTCGCTGACGTTGCTGTTGTTTCTGCGACGGTTACTGTTTTTGCGGCGATTGCTGATGCTGGTGCTGCGGCTGTTGCTACGGCAGCGGTGTCAGCAGCTACAATGTAACTAGCTGCTGTGTCAGCATTGCGAGCTGCTGGCACAAAGCGGCGAGTGGATGTGTCGTGCCAGCATGACCTACGACAAAGCCTACGGGGTGTTGGTGCTGATATTGTTGCTGCTACTGTTGCTTCTATTGTGGCTGCTGCTACTGCTCCTATTACTACTGTTGCTATGGCTGCTGTTGCTGTTGCTGTTGCTGTTGCTGCTTCTGCTACTACTACTATTGCGGCTGCTGCTATTGCTGCTGCTGCTGTTTTCGCGGCTGTTGCTATTGCTCCTTTTGCTACTAGTGTTGCTGCTACTACTACTGCTGCCGCTCTTGTTGTTCTTACAACAGCAGCGGCTGCTGCTGCTGCTGCAACTACTACAGTTGTTGCAGGAAGGGGGGTCCTCGAACAGAGGAGGACCTTCTTGGTTCATGGTGTCCTTTGTTCCCCCTCCTTGTCCCCTTTTTTCTGTGTGTGCCACTAATGTCACCAGTGACTTTAGCCTAGGATGGCTAGCACCAGCAGCTACTGTTGCGGTATCTGCAGGGTTCCTACTGTAGATTTTTTTTGTTGTTGCTGATGTCTGTAGTGACATCAGTAGTGATGTCAGCTGAGGATGGCTGATGTCAGCAACGGCTGCTGCTGGAGCCGCTGCTGTGTCAGCTGCAGGGCAGCTGCTACTACTGTTACAACAACTACTGTTTCCGCTACTGCTCTTGGTGCTGGTCTGGTCCTACATCTACAGCTACTGCTCTTGCTGTTGCTGCACGGCTGTTTTTACAGCAGCACCTGTGACTACAACTATAGTTGCTGCTGTTGTTGCTCCGCTGCGACTACTATCGTAGTAGCAACAGCTTCTGCTGCTGCTGCTGCCGCTGAGGTGGTGCATGCTGTTGTGGCTGTTCTGGTTGCTGCAGCGGTTGTGGTGGTGGCTACAGCCGTTGCAGGGCCACCTGCGGGGTGGGGGTTGTTTTTTGTGTGTTTCCCCTTTTTCTTTCTCTTTTTCTTCTTTGTTCGTCATAGCAAGCTCGCTGCTCGGTGCAAGGTGCGAGCCAGGAGTAGCGATCTCACTACTCACACTTCGCTACTCCCTGCGAGGAACTACAGCTGCTGCTATTTGCCGCTGCTACAGCTCTTGTTGTTGGCTGTTGCTGGCTGCTGCTAGCTACTATTGCTGCTGGAGCTGGCTGCTGTTGCTGCTCGCTGCTTCCGGCACTGTTGCTGCTCTGAGCTGCTGCGTACTACTGCTGCTGCTGGTTGTTGCTGCGGGCTGTTGCTGCTGTGAGCTACCACGAGTTGCCGCAGTTGTCGGCTGCTGCTACTGCACACAGCTAGTGCTGGCTGCTGCTGCCACTGCTCATTCCTGTTGCAAGCTGCTACTGGTGCTGCTTACTGCTGCTTGTTGCTGTTGCCAGTCATTACACTTGGTTGACGTTGCCACGTGTGTTGTCGCCAGGAGGTGCTTCATCCGGCCTGCCGCTCACCTTCTTGTGTCACATGTGGGGGTCACTGCTGCCAGAAACAATCCGGCAGCATTTCCCTTTGCCCAATGGACGTGGGAAAAAAATCTGACATCGCCACCAGGCGGGTCAATGCTCCCGGCAAAATCCGGCAGTAATTCTCCTACACTGGCGTGTATGGGAGTCCGCCGGCGTAGTGAGGAACTTGTATGCCACTTGTCTATTGCCGCTGTTGTGCTCTGGCTCTGATACCAAGCTTGAAATTGTTTTAAAGCACAGGTTGAGGCAGTTGCGTTGTTGATGCAGCGTGCGAGCTTCAATGCTCATGGCTTAGTTTGCTGCCCCCTTGGTCTGCCGCTGTAGAGTCCAAGTCTGAGTGCTTTGGGTTTGTTGCTTAGAGATGCGCACACCGGTGTTTGCACCAGAAAGAAGCTGAAAACTGGAAGTGACTAATCAAGAAAACAAGAACGAGCAACGATGGGAGACCCCTCCAAATTCTAGCTCCCCCCAAGCTCCGTAGAGATTGTTACTCAGTTTCTAAGCCAATAAAAAAATATAACTGTTTTCCGGCAGGCAACGGTCTCTCGGTGAGCCCTGCCAGACAGCGGACAGCCCAAACCCGGGCCTCGTCCGTTTTGCCTGAAAACTTGACCATACCACAATATGCACGCTGCAAACACAATCGTGTAGTCCGAATCAGCTAGAAAAACAGCAGTGAAGAGTTATGGCTGCCTAAACCCAGGCAGCTTCTACGTTAATCCCCTGTATCAATAGTGCTAGAAAATCATGAAACATGGACCCTAGGCATTACATAGCGTTGCAAACGCAACGGTGTAGTCAAACACGGTGCTTGACGTGTGTAGAAAGCATACGTAGCGACAGTGCCTGCCGGCGGCATGATTGTAGAGGAGGTGTGCCGATGGAGCTAAGCACGTTGGGAGGACGAGGCTCCAGCAAACTACGTGTAGGCCTCAGCATGCGTCGGCTCTACCGGACGACACTCCATCAGCGTCACGTCTCGCCGTCAGTCATAACAGTGAGACGGTGAGAGATGTGAAAGAAAAACCAATACAATAGCCAAGCTAGCAGTAGCAGCGGGCAGCAATTGCAGGCATGAAAGAAGGTACGAACAGTAGCAGTGGCAGCACTAATTGAGGGCAGCAGCCTCAGCAATAGTAGCTGCATCAGGAGCAGCGGCAACGAGGAGTTGTAGTAGCAACGGCAGCGGCAAGCAGCTGCGGCAATAGGGTGGTGGGCAGTAGTCGCAACGATAGCAGTAGTAGGAGCGTTGGCAGACATCTGAAATGCGTGGCCGTAGCTACTCACGCTCGCAGCAACAGCAGAAGCAGTAGCAATCAAGCATAGTAGTCGCAGCCCAGCGACAGTAGCCAATGTTGCTACTTGCTTGCAGTGCAAATTTTGCATTGCAGCTTTGCTCTGCAAGCAAGCAGCGCAAAACTACTTGCTCGCAGCAAGCTTGCCGATGAGGGAGCTTGCCGAGTCAGCTCGCTCGACGAGCTCGCTCGAGGTGAGGAGTCAAGCCAGATGGCGAAGAAAAAAACAAGGTGTGAAAGGAGTGACCCGGTGGGGGCCCTCCAGAAAACCTCGGGTGGGGGCATCCAACAGGTACCAAAGTGATCGGTGGATACAACAAAAAACATGCCTCCTACTCCCTTTGCTTTTGGGAAGTGAGTTCTTTTTCATTTAGTGTGGCGTGAGGCCACCACCGCCGGCTGACGATGGGAGCCGTTGTAGCAGCAGCCGCTGCAAGAGTCACCGCAGTAGTAGCAACAATGAAGGTGGCTTGAGGCCACAGCCGTCGGCTGACGATGGCACCTGATGTAGCATATGCGGCACCGACGGCGACTTGAGGTTGCACGTTGCGATAGTTGCACCATCGTCACTGTGTGGCACTAGTGCAACATTGTAGCAACACACTACGACTGAGGGTGTGGCCGTGATTGACGACATCACAACCCTTCTGAGAGACTTTGCTTTATTCGTATCCTGCTACGTCGTGCTTTGCGCCACTGGGACTGAGTGTGCCAGATTATCACCCACGCTAAGCTCTCGTCATGAGCTACGCAGTATGGCCGTGGGTGTTGCCAGCGCCGTGGAATGTGCTTGAGCCTCAACCATGGTAGCCGCAACAGGCACAGAGGTCGTTGCACCTGTGGCACGCGCCCCACTTGTCTTGAGGGTTTTCGTGCTACTACTATCGAGATAGGCAGTATGGTTGGCGCCAGTGTTGAAAGTGCCCTCATGGGTGGCATCCCCCTTGGGTTCGATCCTCCCCACCTCTTGTGGATACGTCACTGGGTGATGCCACAACACTTTTGTGTGGCGATATGGCCACCCTACTCATGGAGGTCCGGAACCTCAAGCGCATGGTCTAGCAGCTCCTTGACAACGTGACTTCCGAGTGAGGTACAACCGCGCCGCTGATTTCACCTCCCACTTCATCTCCATCCTCCTCCCGATCCTGCATCCCTTCCTCTGACGATGCTAGCATGCCAAATCTTTCATCTACATCCATTGCCCTCTGCTCCGTTTTGGAGGCTGTCGGCATCATACTGACGGACGGACCCTCAGCCCTTGGCCGTACTGCTCGTGCTTGGACTCGTCTTGCACGGAGGCGAGCTGCTTGTCTTGCACGTTGTGCACAGGTAGCACCACCAAATGCGGTTGTGGGAGTAGTCACAAGTGACGAGACCCCCTTGTTCCCTGTCCTCGGCTTGGTCTGCCGAGTCCCTTTCAAGAGGAAACCACAGGATGTGGTCTCGATGTTTGTCTGATCGTCTCTTGGTGGTTTACGTCTTCTGTTTTGGGCGATTCTGATACCGAGCGTGAGCTTTCTGGTTGCCTCACGCTATGTGAGCAGGAAATTAGAGACAGTCACTTGTGCGAAGGGAAAAACGCAATTTTGCATAAGTTTTTGAACATGGACATGATGAAAACATTTATAGGGCTAGTCATGAGCTTTCTAATGCACCAAACTGCGTGCATTTCAGCCAAGCATAGCCCAAGTTACGCTTGCCGAAGCGCAGGTCTCACCCACTACAGAAGTCTGACGCCGCCACACGCCATGGCGCCTTCCTTCACATGCGAAGCGCCTTTCCCAAGGTGCAAATCCCATTGCACGTGGTGTAGGAGTCCCCTGCACTGTTTCCATGTACCTCCCCCAATTTTGGGTCGAGTTTGGTGATAGGGTGTGACGAGGTATGAAACCTGTCCGTGGACCTGCAATCAGAATTTTGACAAACTAGGGCAATCATCCATTTTAGGATGCAAGCAATCCTTGAGCTGCTATATCCACCAGTGCTGACTTTCTCTTTCCAGCCGCTAGTCGGCGCCTCCCGGCGCTGCACTTGGGCATGTAGAGGGGCAACAGTTTTCAAAGGATGCCACGGATGAGGAATTGCCACGGTTGATGAGATAGAGGTCGATGGCGGCGAGGGCGCGGTCACGCTTCTTGTGGTAGGTACGGGCCTCGCTTGGAAGAGGCAGCTTTCTGCTAGCTCTTTCTCCTTCTCATTCACCTGGCTCCAGAGACCCTTCTCCATCAGCACCATATTCATGTTGTGGCTCCAAATGCGGAAGTTTTTGCCTTCGAACTTGGCGATGTTAACACCGGCCAGAACTGAAGCAGATGTCCGCATGGTAGTGTTAGTTCAGCCCCCAGAACGACTCTCTCACACAACAGGGTGCAAGGAATGCCTGAAGGATGAGGCAAAGCCTTGTTCTAGCTCTGATACCACTGCTGCAAACTGGGGCAGCTCTCAGGGAGGTTATCAGGCCCACTAAGAGCCACCTAAGCATGACCAATTGTTTGTGAGAGGAAGTTACAGGTTGCATAGGCAGAACGTTTGGAGGAAAACATAGGAACCTTGAAAATGGAAATGTCAGAGTTGACTCTTGAGTGAGAAATCAAAATTTCACAGGTTTCTAACAAGCCCTTGTATGTATCATTTGGCCAAGGGAGCAGTGATATACACTCTGTCATATTTTACACTCTGGTACACTCTCCTATGCTAGCGTGATGAGCGGCGATCATTTTGTCACATGACCTGCTCGGCCAACAATTGTGGACTGCTCCTTCCTTGAAGTCTTTTGGAGGTCCTCCAGCTGGTTTTTCTCCTTGAAGGCCGCTCTCAGACGTCCTGGTCAATAATTCTGCCGCCTTTTGAGCTGAAAGTGCTCAGGTCGTCACTGGAACCCGACCCACGATCTCCAAACTTTGGAAATCCATATCTCATTCACACGGACTCTGAATTGCACTCCATAAAGTGCGTTGGAACCTGTAAAACATCATCTATACAAATTTTATGCCGTATTATTTTTATCAAGCAACCTGTTTTTGTCACTTTCTGGCACTCTCGTATCTATCACCAATGAGGTACACGTATAGGATCATGTCTATTGCCTCCTCCAGCTGTGCCAGATCATTCACCTTCAGGGCTTGATGTGCATCAGGTGTAGGGGTGGAGGCTGTGGGAATTGCACCAAGGAGGTTAAGGAAGCACTCCCCTAAAACGCATGGGTAATGTGCTTGATATAGCAAGAGTGTCCGCTACTGATGGTCATGTGTGATCTCCATCCCGAGGAAAACAGATGCAAGACCAAGGGCCTTTACGTTGAGTGTAGTCTGGAGGACTGTCCAAGCCTCCCTCTTGGCCTCCATCAAAGGATATGTGATGAGGAGTGTGTCTACATACATCGGGATGGATGTGAAGATCTCAAATTGTCTGAAAAAGAGGGACGGGTTTCTGTCACTCTTCACGTAACCGACATGTGTTAGTGTGCAAGTACTCTCTTGGTTCCAGTTCCAAGTGGCTGCTTCGGACTGTACAAGACATTGTGCAAGCACCAGACATTGTGATGAACCTAAAAATGAGGTGGCTGGACTATTGACATCTCCTTCTCTAGGGTCCTATGGAAGAGCATGTTGTTCACATCCACCTAGTATAGCTCCAAGTCTTAGTGAAAAGCAACTCCGAACAGAGGGCGAGCGGTGTTCATACCGCCAACGAGTGTAAAGGTGTACGTGAAATCCACATCCTTAACATGAGAGAATCTATTAGCCGTCAAGCGGACATTGTAGTAATCTAGTGTGCTATTAGGCTTCACTTCTTGCGAAATACCTAAAAGGCCTATACAACCTCCCACCCAGGAAAGAGGTTGACAAGCTCATAGACATCATGCTTACGGATGACTCTAAAATCATCTTCATTAGTGACACGCCACAACTCTACATTTTCAGTTGAGAGTGCCATCTTCTATGCCTCTAGATCAGACGCCATTGAGGGAGAGCTCTATGTGGCCATGACACACGCTTTTGGACTTAGCGTTACCACAACAAGCTTAGCTACAACATCGCAAGCAACGGACAACTCTTGACAAAATCCAGGCCGATAGGGCAGTCTAGGTGCACCTTAGAGTGCCCAGATAGGTTCTTGCCTGGAAAATCAGGCCAAAGGTCTTCGTACCAGGCTCTGAATAGTGGTGTCAAGTTAGTCTTTTGGTAAGCTATGGAGGATAGTGGTGGAAAATATCCACTGGGCTTGTGGGAGTAGCCCAACATAGAGGTGCTCAGCTCTGGGCATGGAGCAAGTGGCTGGGCAGCAGTGTGGGGGCTACAGGTTTGTAGGGAAGGAAAGAGGGTGCAAGAGGATAATGGACAGGTGCTGGCATGTCCACAAGGAAGGGTGATGCAGGCACAAGACCAGGTGTGATTGGGGATGTAGCCATCGCCGCAAGATTAGGTGAGCTAGAGGGAGCCGGCACTAGCATGGGGGCTGGTGTGCCAAGAGGGATCAACACTCGCACACGTACAGGTATTCCAGAGGGAATTAACGCTGGCATGGGAACTAGTGTTCCACCGGGGACCAAAACCAGCACGAGAGTATGTGTGCGAGAGGGAGACAACAAGGCCAATAGACACATAGCCAGGATGGTTGGATCATCATCAGTCGGAGATGAGATCACAGGTGAAGACGCATGAACTGACCCATCCACAATTTTAGTCTCCTCCATCCACCAGGAAGCCGCACAAGTGCAAACATGGTCACCGGCAAGTGATGGAATGCTGAAAATGTCACGGTATGTAAGAGCCTCAAAGAAGAGAGCGTCCTCCATGGTGCAGTCCCAATGCTCAGATACACCACTCTTCTATTGTGTAGCAGGGGAGGGGAGTTGGTGCAATACACCGTACTTTGCAAAGAAGGTGTCAATCTCACCTTGGAACTCAAAACGATGATCAAAGAAGAACGTGTGAAGGGTGTGATAAGATTAGCATTAATCCATTACCAGGAACAGACGATGGAATAGGACGACATTGCTCTTGTGGTGAAGGATGTAGATCAACCGCATCCGCGCGAAGTCATCAGTCAAAGTGAGAAGATATCGCCCCGATCTGAAAGGGACTCGGCAGAGTCCCTTTCAGGAGGGGACCGAGGAGATCCAAGGGGACCTTCTCTTGCGAATGAAGTGCCAATGAGGTGTAGTCAAGGTAAGTGCAGCGATGCATCTTACATTGAGCGCAGAAGAGACAGTCACTCTTGGGCGGTTTCTTGAAGAAAGCAGCATGAAGACCGAGGGCTAGATGGGTCTGAATGATCTTGGGCATAATGTGAGAGCTCACATGGCAAAGATCATGTTGTAGCAAATGCTAGTGATTTGGGGAGGGAACACCAGTGATAAACACATGTGCAGAAGCGGGAGAAGGAGAAGAGGCAAAGGGAGTGCAATGCGACACATGATACAAGTAATTAACAATTGAGGTACAAAGAATAAAAACACACATGTCGCGAGTTGTCACTTTCCTTGAGTCAGGACTGGGCGCAAAAGAGAGACTCATCCTGGTGCAGGCATGAACAGAGAGTACGCCGAGCTGAAGAGGAGGGTCAAAGAGAACATAAAAAATGTACAAGGGGCCAGATGGAACATCAAAATGCATGACCCCAAAACCATGGACGTGCGACGACTGATGGAATCCTGTACGAATGGACCAAACTAACGCAACGGGACTGAGTGCCACAAAGTCACTATGCTGAAAGGTCAGGTGCTGGATGGCGTTGGAGTCAATAATCTAGGTGCCAGTCCTTGCAGAACCTATCCTTGACATAGAGCAATAGAGGAGTCTGAATAACGACAAACAACAAGAATATGTGACTCATCAAGAGAGTAAAAACTGTGAGGCCCATCCTCATCACAAGCCAGCTGAGCTTGGACACAGGCCTCATAACGGGAAACAAACACAGGACAGGCTGTTGGTAGACCATCTGGCAGAGACAGCACACTCATGCCTACCTGAATACCCATCGCCAGGAGCTGACAAAGCTCCACGATGGTGAGGTCTCGAGGGTCTATCCCTTCAGCGATGCTGGAAGCGGTGGAAGGCTTGGCCGCTATCACGGTCCCGGTGGGACCAGCTTGGGTGGTTCTGGGAGGCGTCCATTGTGCGTGCGCAACCTGTAGGACAGGTGTGGTCCATCTTTGATCTATGAGCTGCTGGCATTCTGTGCAGCGATGATTGTTTCTTTAGTTATAGAAAAGAATAGAGCGTCCACTGCCATTGATTGCCGACTGATTATGCTATTCTTGATGCCCCTTATCATGTTTTGTTTTCCTGGTCTTCCTTATGTGGTGGTGACTATGCAATGAGCTGATGAGGGTGGGGAAGAGGGAAAGACAGAGGACGTGGAGGAGGAGTTGAGAATGAGAGGAGTCTTCAGGGATGCAGTCGTAACCCGTACCAACAGGCTTGGCCTAATGTGCCTGTGCAGCCTCCCTCACCGATGTTCACTCGAGGTAGTTCTGTTGGGCCCAAGGAAGTAGCTCAAGGGAATAAGAAAACTCCTCTAGGGTGTGGCTATGGAAGAGGGTGAAGAGGCCAGTATAGTACATGTGTGCAATGAGCATGATGGTGTCCACTGCCCACAACTGGGATACTCCGCCAATGCTGAAACAATTGTAGATGGGCATCACACGGTGCCAACATGCTGCTGTTGACTCTGACTCTCACTAGTCTACGGAGCGGAACTTCTCGATGTGGATAGCCATCGTAACATAAATGTATATGGGGAACAAGGTCAATGCTAACTTTCACACTAGCAAGGGTCAGCCCCGTCAACCATCACATGTGCGTCCAGAAAGGGATGGAAGTCCATGACCGTCTCCTGGAGAACGACTAGGTGATAGAAGTGGCTAGGGTGACACGTGTGTCAAGTGTGAGAGGGAGTGCACACATTACACCTTGAGAGGGAGGGCCACAACCCCTATGCATCAGCCCAGACCAAGAAAGGACCTCTTAGACGAAAAACCNAGGATCCGTGCCGTAACGGGATGGAGAAATCTTGAAATCATTCGGTCCCCACTTTGTGGATAGGGCAGTGGGGTTAGCGGCCATGGAATCGGCAGTCCGCCAAAGGTTAGGCCAATACACCGTCTCGTGGAGATGCATTGGTGCCACTGATGCACCCCCAGGTGTGCGCTTCCAGCTGAGGTGTAGGTGATTCAGCTGCGGGAAAATCTCACGTGTCCATGCATATGCCTCCTTTGCTAAATCTTGCTCGTCAGATACCTGTTGCTCTTTGTTACATGGTCCTCTTCTAGAGAATTCCATANAAGTGTACTCACTCAATCAACCCTGCGGTGGAGATCTGGCTGTGCTACGTCAAGTCTGGTGGAGTCCAAGCAGCCTCTACCTCTATAGCAAGGTCTGGATGTGCTGAAGAGCAGCGTACTACTCCTGTTGCTGGCGCCTGATCTCATCATGTGCATGTTGCAGCTAGACAATCACTTGAGTGTATGGGATTGATGAGCCTGATGGTAAGCTAGAGCCGGAGGGATTATTCGGCTTCTTTACCTTGTCACTGCCTGACACCATACAGGCCAGTAAACATGGGTTTGAATGTCAAAGTTGCCGCAATCAGGAATGTTCAACGTTACCGGATGAGTTATAATGTTGGTAAGAAATGACTTCTTGACACAAAATTTCCGATATCAGCAGTACTAATGATGACATCAATGTTTGGAAAAAAACACACTGATGAAAAATACACAGACATAAGAAACATTGGCACACAATACATTACCTAAATTGATGGATTTGTTTTACTCATGTAGACTTTGCGTACTTGAGGAGAGGGGGTGACCTCGCCACCCCTTACTTGCGGCTGGCTAGTTACATAAGAGTTATTGCGCTAGTACCTAGTGTTGTTTTGTTGTAGCACTGCTACACAACAGTTGCTGCAGAGCTATAACACAGGTGTTGTGTTGTACAAGGGAGTAGCCGATGCTGGTGCTGCCGTGGTACCATTGCATTTGTAGCCATTGCTGTTGCTACTCTCCTACTTCAAATGCCGTTTCTGTTTTCAACCGGCTTCAGGCAACGGACTGGAAAACAAGGGCAACATAAGGGCACTTGCTGTCTACTCCTAGAACTTCAACTTGGAGGATGATATCACCCCTAGAATCACGGTTCCACACTGAGCAATTTGCAGGAATCCCTTCCTTGCACTATGTCCTTTGCGCATAGTCACTTTTGTACAAGGAACTAACTCTTGGAGCTTAGAACAACCAATCCTTGTTTCATTTCTACCTCTGTTGGAAAACTCTCTTAGGAGTCTCAAAGGTAAGAAGTGCGATGAACCACATGCAACTGACAAGAACTTATAGTCCTAGGGCCTGACTCTAGCCTAGGCGTGTAGTGGCCCCTTGGAGTACCCACATTGGGGGCAATCTGGATTGCATCAACCCCCTTGCCTACTTGGGGCTCTTTGTGACTGTCAAGTGGCACCATCCACAAGGAAGGACCTTGGAATGTCGTGAGATTTATCTAAGAAGGTTTCTGTTCCCCTTTTGGCTAGAAAGAGGAATTGTGACTGTAGGATGTGACTGAATGACCTCACACTCTGGGAATTCACTGTGGAACGTCTAGGCCACAAGGATTTAACCTAGATAGTGTTTCATGGCTATGTTATCCAGTTTAGACCAAGGGGCCTTGCTCCATAGGAGGAGTGCATGCCTTGTTAATCTAGATCAGGCTGTTGACATGGTGTGCCCCTTGCCATGAGTGCTGTTGATCATACTCCCTGGTTTGGCAACTGAGGAGTGGTCAAAAACATGATACAAATTTAGATTTGGATTCCTTGGATGTTTCCATGCAAGATCAAGATTTTAATCGCTCAATTGGAGTGAGTATTCAGAAAGTTAGCCTTGCCTGAAGTCTGGGTGTTGGGCAGGTGTAATCTGGTACCCCCCATGGGTGGTGGGATAATCCATCGCCAGTGATCCAAGTTCGTCCCCAACGAGCTCCAAATGCACTGGGTGCATAAAAGAAGTAACTAGAAAGACCTCCTTGACCACAGTCAAAATCTCCTTGACTTCTGGGCAAGGAAAGGTGCTTCAACGAGCCATCGATGGTCGAGCCAGGCAAGGTGGGCGGCTCCTCCAAGGATTACGTCGAAGACCGTAGCAGGGATCCTACTGCTCTGATTAGGCATGCTTGGATGCGTTGGAAAGCTTAGATGATGGGCTATAAGGAAATGATGTAATCTCACTGGCCTAAGTAACAAAATTGTGTTTTGATTCAGTTCTACTGAATACAACGTGCTCTGCCCACTCCTATCCGTGATCCTTGTGCTGCACAATCTTCACCATTGGTGTGCATTGGCAACCCCGAACATTGGTAGCATGCATCAGTGAGAGCTAGGCATCCTTGAGGATAAATCCACATCCACTTTTGCCAAAAAAAGGTTATGGACCCACGTCCTTAGAAGGATCCTAGCTCTCTTTCACGCTACCATCGCGCGTCATGAAAACGGCTGAGCAAGAGGCGAAGATATCATGGAGATCCTACAACAGAAAGAGTCCCTTACTACCAAGTGCATAGCCACCGAATGGAAGGTCGACCCTAAACTGCAAGCCACGATTCTCCTTCTGGCCTTGCCAAACAGTTGGAGTCCCATGATCACTGTCGTAGGTGGCTGGTCCGCCGATGAGCTAAAGTATCCGAAGGTGGCTCTGTACATCCGTAATGAATAGATGCGGCGTGGTGGGAGAGAGATCGGGGCAATGTAAAGTTCCACTATGCCGTCCTCCCTCAAGGTGGAGCAGGAGGCAAGAAGGAGAAGGGTCCCAACCAGGGTACGAAGAAAGGTGACAAGAAGAGGGAGTGCTATGTGTGTGGAAAAGAGGGCCACTATGCACGCAACTGCCCAAACAGGAAGTCGGACCAGCCGGGGAAGGCTGGAAAAAAGGATGACCTTGCAATGATGGCAAAGGAGTTTGCCGACTTGACAGATCCGGGAGTCTCCGTGATTGACTCCGGATAGGGCCACCACACGCAATGCAACCGGACAGCATTCGTCACCTATGGCGCCTTAGAGCAGCGCATCACGATGGCCAATAGCAAAACAGAGTTGGCTGCCGGTGAAGGTAACGTTGGCATCGAGGTGGATGTGGACAAGGAGGCTGTCACAAGCACAATTCACAATGTGCTCCACATGCCCAATTTTGGGACAAATCTTCTGTCACTGAGCCGCCTTACCAACAAGGGGCTCAAGGTGCTCTTCAACAAGGAGGCCATTATCCGCAAGGAGGGGAACGGTAAGGTGATTGCATGTGGAAAGCAAGAGGATGACTTGTACCTGCTCTGTGCAAAGATCCTTGGCAGCCGGGCGAGGTCCGACATCACCCACATCGCAAAGAAGGACGATAGATACTTGGACCTGTGGCACTGCCGCTTGTGTCACATTGCTCCCTCAACCATGAGGGACATGGCAAACGAGGAAGTGGTGCAGGATCTTGAGGTCAAGGGCCTCGACGCAGCCAAGAATGCCATGTACGAGCCGTGCGTGGTGGGCAAGGCAACACGGCAGCCGTTCAATGGCAAAGGACCTTCATCAATGATCAGAGCCACAAGCTCTACCTCCACATCATGAGGTGGAATAACAACATCCCATCGTGCATGCTGGAGTTTGTGGCGACAGTATAGCGGCAAAAAGAATTGAAGGTGAAGCCGTTATGGAGCGACAACGGTGGTGAGTGCAAGGGCTGCTCGGTATGGATGAAGAGCAAGGGGGTCGTGTGGCAGAAAATCATGCCACACTCTCCGCACCGGAGTAGCGTCGCCAAGATTGCGAACCTCACCATCCTCAACATGGTCCGGTCCACATTGAGCGATGCCGGCCTCGTGCAGCGGTACTGGTGTGAGGCGGTACGGATAGCAGCGTGCATCATGAACCTGACGCCTACAAAGTCGCTAAAGATGCGGAGTCCAAGGTGTGGAAGATACCACAAGAAGTGTGGAGCGGGAGGAAGCCAGCTGTGGCTCACCTCTACACATTTGGCTACATCGTACATGCTATTGTGCAGGCATAGGAGGGGCAGGGCAAGCTGGACCCACGGACTCGTAGGTGCATCTGTGGGTACGAGAGCGGGAGCAAGGCATACCAGCTCTTTGACCCGCGGAGGCAGCAGATCGTGAAGAGTCATGAAGTCACGTTTGACAAGAACAGCCATTGGTCGGACAAGGACACGGGTCTCTCCAAGCTGGGGGAGTAGCTACCACTCCTCGAGGGAGAGACACCGGAGGATGCAAAAGTGGGTGATGTCCGAGTAGCTCCAAGCAGCAAGAACCATCCGAGGAATGGGGGAGCGGCTGATTTGCATTAAGCCGCATGGGACAATGAGTCTGAAGCACCAGCAGTGGTGGAGTCGAACGAAGATGTGGGGAGTGGGCCCTCATTTCCACGGTCCCCGAGAAAGGGGGAGCAGGAGAGCGGTGCGAGTGGTCCACGAGAGGACAGCCTCAACAGTAGTAGCCTCGGAGAAGCGGACGCACAAGGAGGACGACAAAGCGGTATGATGCCAAAGAGGGCATCTGGACTGGGTTTGCTTGAGTGTTTTTTGCGCAAGAGGAGCTCAAGACCGTGAAGGAGGCATTGCAGCGGAATGATGGGGCTGAGTGGGAGGGAGCTATGAAGTCTGAGTTCACCTTGCATGAAGAGAATGGCACTTGAAAGCTGATCGCCAGGCCGGAGGGCGTGAAGATCATTGGCTCCAAGTGGACCTTCAAGAAGAAGCTCGCCAAGGAGGGGAAGGTGGAGCGGTACAAGGCGTGGCTGGTGGCAAAGGGGTACGCCGAGCGGAAGGGTGAAGACTACCATGAGATTTTTGTACCGGTGGCAAAGTTTGCCTTCATCTACACCATCCTCGTTGTGGCGATGACGCGCGACAATGAAGTCCAGCAAATGGATGTGAAAACCGCATTTCTCAACAACAACCTGGACAAGGAGGTCCTACTAGAGGTGCCAGAGGAAGTGGATGTGCCATCGGGGAAGGTGTGCAAACTTCGCAATGTGCTCAATGGGCTAAAGCAAGCGCCACTCATGTGGTACCTGAAAATGGACGGATTCATGGCTGAGCTTGGCTTCAAGTGCTGTGAAGCATATCAGAGCATGTACGTATGGAAGCAGTCGGAGTTGCACTAGATTGTGGTTCTTTACATGGATGACCTCATCCTCATGTCATCGGACAAGGAGGAGTTGGTGGACCTAAAGCGGCAGCTGGGCGGCCGGTTCAAAATGATGGACATGGACGAGCTCAGGTACTACCTTGGCGTCGCCATCAAGAGGGACCGTAAGGTACGCACGCTGGAGATGGGGCAGGCAAAGTACGTGCAAGAGGTGCTCCGCCGCTACAACATGGAGGATTGCAATCCCATCGGCACACCCATGACCACCACATGTGTTCTAAGCTCAAGCATGGGGTCCAGCTCAGATGAGGAGAAGGAGGAGATGGCAGGTGTGCCATACCAGTCCGCTGTGGAAAGCATCATGTACGCCATAGTGGCAATGCGGCCCGACCTGGCCTTCATGGAGGGCCAAGTGAGGCACTATTCTGCTGACTCTCGACTGCTGCATTGGCAAGTGGTGAAGTTGATCCTCCGCTATATCAAGGCAACAAAACAGTCCCGGCTCGTGTTTGGAGGGGGAGCGCACGACGACTCCCTTGAGTTGGCTGGATACTCTGATTCCGACTGGGCTGGTGATGTGGATGACATAAAATCAACATTGAGGTGCGTGTTTGTGCTTGGTGGTGCAGAAATTTCATGGGCAAGTAGGAAGCAGGACTGTGTGGCAATGTCTAGCACCCAAGCAGAGCACATCAAGCTCACAGAAGCTGCAAAGGAGGCGGTGTGGCTGTAGCAGCTGCTAAAGGAGATTGGGGTGCCACAAAGGAAGCCGACGGTACTCAATGTGGAAAACATGAGTACCATTAGCCTCACCCAGAACCCTGTGCTGCACAGGAGGACCAAGCACATCGAGATCCGGCATCACTACGCGCAAGACTTGGTGGTGAAGGGAGATGCGGTTATTATGCATTGTGGCACTAATTGCATGCTTTCCAACGCCATGACCAAGGCACAACCCAAGGATAGGCATGAAGTGCGATGCATGAAGCTTGGTCTGCATTGAGAATTTTGAAATGCTATAAGTTCCGAGGAAAGTTAATCAAGACTGTGGTACAAGGAGGAGA
Organism: Penium margaritaceum; assembly: GCA_023375785.1. Classification (NCBI taxonomy): domain Eukaryota; kingdom Viridiplantae; phylum Streptophyta; class Zygnematophyceae; order Desmidiales; family Peniaceae; genus Penium; species Penium margaritaceum. Next base: position 31,148 of record SZWC01021016.1, read on the forward strand.
TTGTTGACATGGTGTGCCACTTGCCATGAGTGCCGTTGATCGTTCTCCCTGGTTCGACCAATGAGGATTGGTCAAACACCTGATCTGACTTTAGATTTGTATTTTTTTGGATTTTTCCATGCAAGAAAGAGATTTTCATTACTCAATTTGAGTGAGAATTCATAAAGTTAGCCTAGCCCGAAGCTCAGGTGTTGGGCGGGTGGAATCTGGTACCCTCCATGGGCGGCGGGATAGTCCATCGCCAGTAATCCGGGTTCTTCCCCAACGAGCTCAAAATGCACAAGGGGCATAAAAGAAGTAACTAGAAGGACCTCCTTGATAAGAGTAAAATTCTACTAGACTTCTGGGTGAGGAAAGGCTATCCGATGAGTCATCATCGAAGCGCTTGCAATTGCCTAGCGAGCAAGGCAAGGTGGACGGCTCCACCAAGGGTTACTTCGATGGCAGAAGGAGGGGCTCTACTGCTCCGATTTGGGCGTGCTTGGATGCGTTGGAAAGCTTTCATCACGAGATATAAGGATATGATGGAGTCTAACTGGTCTAACTAACAATGAATCGTTTTGATTCAGTTATACTGAATGCGACGTGTTCTGCCCACTCCTATCCGTGATACTTGTGCTACACACTCTTGACCATTGGTGTCTATTGGCTGCCCCAAACATTGGTAGCATGCATCAGTGAGAGCTAGGCATCCTTGAGGGTGCCTCCACACCCACTAGCTCAAACAAAATCTTAGGGGATTTACTTGAATGAAGCAATGCATGCCTAGTCTATCCTATGCCTGTTTGAAGTACAACCACGGACAAGAGGCATATCAGATCGACAAGCTCTCCCTTGCACCTCTGTGCAATTGCTGTGATATAGCTTCTCTCTACTTTTCTTGGCCTTTAGTCTTCTTTCACTGCGTTGACCATACCAATCCCTTGGGTAACTGAAGAGTACACGTTGTTATCAAGTGATTTTTCCATGCAATCTGCAAGCATCTTCTTGGTCTCCAATCTCCTTTGTGACCAGATTGCATGAGTAGTGGTACCTGATGTCGATTTGCTTGGTCTGATAGAAGATGACATCATCCTGTGCCATTTGCATGGTACTCTTGTTGTCGATGCGGACCACTGTTGCTATCGTCTGCGGTACTTTCATCTCTGCAAGCAAGCTACGTAGCGATTGTGTGTCCTTCTGTAATTGAGAAAGAGCAATGTGCTATGCATCAGTAGTAGAGAGAGAGAGAAGGAGAGAGAGAGAGAGAGAGAAATAGAGACACACAGAGAGAGACAGAGAGAGAGAGAGAGAGAGAGAGAGAGAGGGAGAGAGAGAGAGAGA
>SZWC01021016.1:32933-46530 GCA_023375785.1 Penium margaritaceum
GAGAGAGAGAGAGAGAGAGAGAGAGAGAGAGAGAGATTGCACCACCATTCAGGAGGCACACAGAGCCCAAAGTGGAATTCTTGTCATCGATTTTTACTCACCGGTCAGCGTGGGTATAGCACACGAGGTGCAGTGGGTAAAATCCTTCTTGGCCTCCAAACTGGGGTCCCAAATATCTTGTCTTCTGTAAATAACACATGTTGCACTTTACGGCTTGCAAAACCGATGGCCCTAGACTGGCCACAAACCTTCTAACGTGTTTCTCAACATAGAAATTGTCAAGTTGTGTTCCCACCATAGCATACATGAGGCTGGCAACAGAAGATTAGTAGAGAATGTTGTCCATCTCATGCCGTTTTCCTTTAGTTTCGGGGCTCAAGGAGAAGGAGAGCTTCTAGACTACGGTCATGAGTGTGCTGATGGGCTTGCAATCCTCCATGTTGTAGTGATTTAGGACCTCCATGCTGTACGTGTTCTGTTTCAACTCGATGGTGCATTGCCGCTTGGTTGCAGTGGACGACTATCCGAAGGTAGAACTTGAGAGGACCCATGGCATTGATCTTGAAACTGCTGCTGAGATCTGACTTTAGCCCGTTAAACATCTTGCAAGAGGACAAGCATATGATCAGGTTGTCTTTATGAAGTGCAATCAGCATGAAGCCTTGCTCACCCCCCCGCACGTAGATACTAGGGCCGTTCTTGTAGTACGTAGAATCAAGCCCAGCCATGAAGCCGTCCATCTCCTTGTACCACATCCTTGGGACCTGTTTCAACTCATAGACTGCTTTCATGAGTTTGGATACCTTGCCCTTTGAAGCCTTGACTCCTTCAAGCAATTCCATGAAAGAATCTTTGTCTAGATTCCTACAAAAGAAATCTGTCTTGACATCAATTTGGTAAACCTCCAGGTTTTTGGTAGCATAATTCTCCAGCATGGATCTGATGGAGGCGAAGGTGATGACAGGTACAAAGATCTCCTCGTACTCTGAGCCTACAAGCTAAGAAAACTTCTTTGCCTCAACTTTTTCCTTGTACTTGTCAATAGTGCCAGCCTGTCTGAACTTCTTCCGGAGTAACCACTTTGATCCCACCACGTGGGCATTTGGAGGCTTGTCTACCAGAACCCATGTTCCGTTCTCTTGAATGGACGTGACTTTTCTTTCCACTGCCTCCTCCCACTTGGCCGCGTCTGACATGTTCATTGCCATAGCTATGGTTTCAGGCTCTCCCTGAGCCAAGCATGACCAGGTAAGTTTGGTCCATTTGGCACTCTCAGCGTCGTACTTTGGCAGAGCATTCTTCTAGCGTGCACTATACTCAAGTGTAGCTGATGGTGCTCCAATGTTTAGCTACTTCTGTTGCTCTTTCTTGGGTCATGCATATGGTGATGATGATTCATTGTTTGAGCAAGAGACACTAGCTTCAGACTTAATCTCAGAGGCCTCGGATGACTGAGTGGAAAATGGCCCGCACTCGTGTGAACAGATGGACATCCTCAGATGTGAGGATACTTAGACCTTGTTTGCTAAGTGCTAGAAACTGCAGTTGGAGAATATGGAGCAAATGGAGTAGATCGAGCTCATGGAGCCAATGCATGTTGCAAAACAGAGAGGGTGAGAGAGTGCTTGGAAGTGTGCCTTTCAACTAGTCAATATGGGCCCATAACCCTTTGTCATTTGGCCTTAGACAACGGTCTAGAAAACAAGGTTGACACATTGGCACTTGTCGTCCGCTCCTAGTACTTCAAGTAGGACGAGATATGACCCTTAAGATCACGGATCCACAGTGAGCAGCTCAAAGAAATCACTTACTTGCACTGTGTCATGAGCGCCTGGTCACTTTCACATGAGGAGGTAACTCGTTAGGCTTAGACCAACCAGTAAACTTCTTTTGTGTCTGCCTTTCGTGGAAATGTTATGGGACCCGCCGCTCGAGGCGATGTTTTTAATCACCTTGATGACATCAATCACCTTTTTTGAGACCATGATGTATCATACGTGAAAAACCGCGCAGGTTTGGCCCAAGAATAGGGTCATTTGGTGCAAGGACGAGAAAGATACGGCCGGGCAAAGTTGGGTGGTACGCATCGAGAAAATGGACGGAAGCACCGGTTCGACCCCAAAAAGGCGGAGCGAATTTTTCACCCACTGCAGCCAAAGTGCCCCTGGATGAACGCTTAGCCAATGATACAAAGTTCATTGGGATCCATGGGCGCTTTGGGATGGCGGCTGGGGCTGCATTCGCAAGCAAGGGCGGTGCTGCCAGCGGCAGTTACGCATGAAGCATTCAAACAGCCATAACTCAGCCGTTTCTCCATGGATGAAGGTATTTTTTGGTGCGTTGGAAAGCTTGCGGCACGTACTACACAATGCATGTGTTATTTGCATGAGTGTACCTTGGTAGAGGGCTTCGGAGTGCTGAGGAGCTTTTGGCTGGCTCAGAGGGGCTGGTACATAAGGAAGCCTAAGGGTTGTTCTAGGCATGCCAATCTGAACCAGAGACTTTGTACATTACCTTGTATTGATCTATCAAGTCTAAGGATTCTCTCCTTGCATATATCCATTCGATCCTCCAAGTCTTCCGCAGCGGACCTTGGTGCGAACGTCGCCGGGAGAGTCGCACGACGGGGACCTCAGTCACTACCAGCGGCCTTGCTGCTAGAAGAGGGTCGTGCGGCATCTCAAGGGCTGGCCCACACACCAAGGGGTCAAGGGTTAGAAGATTTATCCCTAGGGCTTGGTGTGTGACCGTCACGCCAGGCGCCCCTTGGCTCACATTTGGTATCAGAGCACGTGGATGTTCGCTTGATTTTTGCTTGGACCCAAGGGAGGCAGCATATCTGCCACAACTGCGTTTGGCCAGAAGTTTTTTGTCACAACCGGAAGCATGGCAGCAGCAGCATATGACCATGCATATCTCATGGAGGAGATCCAGTGTGCTCTTGATGAGTTGCTTCAAGAGAGCCAGCAACTACGTTTGGAGGTTGAGGCGAGGTACATCGACCGAGGGAGCAGTGCGTTGGGGGGTGTCGCATTGGCATCCGCACTTGCCTTTTTTCAGCCCAAGCGGAAGGTGCCGGAGTTCTACACCGGCAAGGACAATGTGAGGGAGTAGTTCTGTACAGTGAACTCGTACTTCACGGCGTTGGACGTTCCTGTGGGAGAAGATGTTACAAGACTGGAGTACGCACCTACTCTACTCCGGGGAATAGCACTGTAGTCGTGGTTGGAATTGTGCAGGTGGAACGCCGCTGGGTTGTCGGATGGGCTGGGGGCCGGGGCACGGCTTAAGCAACTGTTGAGTCTACTACTGGGGCAGGAAGTTTAGCTTGGTGCGTGGGCGTTAGCAGAGAATCCAGAGACATGAGAGCAGTTTGAGACGATGCTCCAGGTGCGTTTTGACCTCCTCAACGACAGCCGAGTCGCAATTGACAAGATCAAGCACGTCAAGCAAGGCGGATCAGTCAGGACTACACCACACGCTTCATGGCCTTGGCGGCGCAGATTGATGACTTCTCGGACGCGGAGGCGTACGACCGCTACCATGACGGCGTGAAGCCGCACGACCAATGTGAGCTCGAAGTGCTTGGGTTGCAGACCTTTGCAGAGCTGGTTTTGGCAGCAGAACGCATTGTTGCAATGGACTACAATGTAAGCCGACGCAGATTTGTGACACAATCTTTGGTAGAGCAGCCAGATCAGGCTGTTTCCATGGAAATGGATGCGATCCAAGGGAAGCAACGACACTTGGATGGGCAACGGGGACCGAGGGCCAAATGTTGGTGCTATGGCAAGGAGGGTCACCGTAGGAAGGAGTGCCCCAAGCGGAAGGCAAAGCAGGGCATTGGGCAGCAGCAGTAAGAGGAAGGTTTCTTGCTGCTGTACATTCTTCACCCAAAAAATCAGCACCAGTCTGGAACGGCGTTTTGCCTACTGCGGTGTTGTTTTTCCGCTATTGCGGGTTGAAGAAGGGCCTGGCAGATCTAGGGATTTTCCTAGGGATGGTTCTTGGGATTCCGGTTTTGGGGTACAAAGGGTCAGAGGAAGCTGCAAGGTCTGCTGGTTGGCGGCGCAGACTACAGCTTCTACGACAACTTGATGGCAAGGAGGGGGCTGGCATTGCATCTTGGAGGGGGCATCAATGGTGTGGCGGATGTCCATATTGGTGGTGTGCAGCAGACCTCTTGTCAAGCAACCTATCCACGTGGACGGTATTGCGTGCGATGTGTTCTTCCTACATGCCCAATGGGTGACAACATCTTCTTCATTGACCGGGACTGGTTGCATGCCTGGAGTCCAGATCTGGATTGGTTTTGCAATCTTGTGGTTGTGAAAGGGACGGGATCTCACTTTGCTACATCGGCGAGGTGAGGGTGAGACGTTGCGCGCCGGTAACCTCCGTCACTAGCAGTAATTTGACTGCTAGGAGAGGATCATGCGGCTCCTCATGATGCAACGGTGGATGCTGTGACTGGCGGACAAGCACTGGAAGGCCAAGGGGGTTCTTGGTGGATGAAGGTGCTGCTGGATCGTAACAACTACAGCTGCGGGAACGACTCTTCAACCGGTGTTGGTGGCAGGTTGGATGCATGTGAGGCTCTCCCTGCACATCGCTAGAATGACAAAGGGTGGCAGATACCTGTGAATGCACAACTACTGGATCCCCATAGCCAGAGCGGTGGTGCAGATGATGTCTTATAAGTCTGCCAAGAGCGCACCGGGACTGCACGTCTCGGAGGGGGGGCACTGTTATGGGACCCGCGGGTTGAGGTTGTATTTTTATCACCCTGATGGAATCAAACACGTTTTTTGACGCCGTGATTGTACTCTACGTGAGAAACCGTGCAGGTTTAGCCCAAGAACCGGGTCATTTGGTGTAAGGACAAAAAAGATACGGCCGGGAAAAGTTGGGTGGTGCGCATCAGGAAAATGGACAGGAGCACCGGTTCAATCCCAACGAGGCGGAGCAGCTTTCCCTTCCACTGCAGCCAAAGCACCCTGGATGGATGCTTAGCCAATGAGACAAGATTTTTTTGGGATCCATGGGCACTTTGAGATGGCAGCTGGAGCTGCATTTACAAGCAAGAGCGCTTAGGACGGCCCTGACTTCCGTAAGCGGTGCTACCAGCGGCAGTCACGCGTGGAGCATTCAAATGGCCATAACTCAGCCATTTCTTCATGGATTGAGGTGTTCTTTGGTGCGTTGGAAATTTTGCTGCATGTATTATATGATGCATGTGTTGTTTGCATAAGTGTGCCTTGGCAGAGGGCTTCGGAGTGCCGAGGAGATTTTGGCTGGCTTATAGGGACTGTTACATAAGGAAGCCTAGGGGTTGTTCTAGGCATGCCAATCTGACCCAAAGACTTAATGCATTGCCTTGTACTAATTTATTAAGTCACAAGATTTTTTCTTTTTCCAAATCCCTCTTTTCTCCAAGATTTGCCTTGCACACGTCTATTTGATCGTACAAATGTTCCGCAGCTCACCTTGGTGCGAACGCCGCCGGGAGAGTTGCACTGCGGGAACCTCGGTCACTAGCAGTGGTCTTGCTGTTGGAAGAGGGTCGTGCGGCATCTCAATGACTGGCCCACACACCAAGGGGTCGAGGGTTAGGCGGTCTATCCCAGGGGCTCGGCATGTGACCGTCACGCCGGGCGTCCCTCGGTCCACAGGAAAACCTTGTTGGGAGTCTCAAAGCTAAGAACTACAATGAACCACAGGCAACTGATAGGTACTTATAGTTCTAGAGCCAGCCTCTAGCCTAGGCATGTAGTGGGTCCTTGGAGGAGCCACATTGGATGCAATATGGATTGCATTAACCCCCTTGCCTACATGGTGCTCTCTTTGACTACCAAGAAGGACCTTGGAATGTCCCGAGTTGTCTCTCAGAAGCTTTGTGTCCCCTCTTTTGATCTCAAAGAAAATTTTCCACTGAAGGGTTTGACCCATTGACATCTCTCTCTAGAGACTAGCTCTAGAACATCTGGGCTACAAGGAGTTGTCGTAGGTCGTCTTTTTTGGCTTTATTATCCAGTGAAGACCAAGGGGACTTGCTCCAAAGGAGTAGTGCATGCCTTTTCTATCTGGATCCGACTTGGGGAACTTACTCCAGGGAAGTAGTGCATGCCTAGTCAATCTTGTGCCTGTCCAAACTGCAATCATGGACAAGGGGAGTATCTGATGAGAAGTTGTTACCATGATGTTGTAGTGTTGTTGCTGCTGTTGCTCATGCTATTACTACTGTAGAGGCTATAAAGCTGCTATCACCTCTGCAGCTACCATTGCATTGTTGTTGTTGCTCATGGTTGGTACTGGCAGTATGGCTGTTTGCTACTGCTGCTGCTGCTGCTGCTTGATGTTACGACCATTACTCTTTTTTGGTGCTCTCTGCTGTTGCCACCACCAACCGCAGCTACGAGTTGCTACTACTATCAGCTACTTCTGCTACGGCTTGCCCTAGCTGCTATAGTACCTTGTTTTCACTACTGCTATTACAACAGTTTTGGCAGTGATTCAGGCCACCATTGCTGGTGATGCTGCCCACTCTAGTGGACACGCGGTGAGATTGCTGGTACTGGCATTGGAGTGACGTCTCTACTTCCAACATTTGCTCTGATAGGTCCCAGGATAAGGCCGCCATGATGATTCACCACCACTGCCGTTGTTGTTTCTATACGGTGCACTTGAGCAACACGTGTCTTGCTTCTCTGACACCATAAAAATGTACTAGGGATTTTCCTAGCCTTTCTTCCACTAATGTAGCGAGACTATCCAGTCAGCTCAAGCACTAGCAAGCATGGAGGTGCATTGAACATGAAGGGTTGGGCTAGGGTGACACACAAGCTTCAATAGATTAGAATAGAGAGAGGAATGAGATATGAAGAGCACACAACAAAAAGAAATTCCACGGAACATGGAGGATGACGCATACAAAAGTGCCATTTTGTCCTAAAGCCTGCCCATAAACCACCATTTTGTCCTTAAGTTTGCGCACAGGCATCCACACATAACACCGTTTGAACTTAGAGATGCAAAATTTCAAGCAAATGGCTATGATTGCTCACATACTCATGTCCGGCATCTATTGGTGCACGCGATACATGAAAACCATGCAAATCGGGCTTAAATGTAAATCCACCGAGGCAATTCTATGACCATGAAAACTGTGAAGTGTGCTAACAAGCACTCATGATACCATTGCAGCTTTTTTGCAGATGCTGGTGGGTGGGGCTACCAGCCAACAATGGTCCATTTCCAGTGGGATCCGCATCAGCGATTTTCATGAGAATGGAATTGGCAGAGTGGTCATAGTAAGATGTACAAACACATGGGGACAACTCACATCACAACACCGGGTTCTTTCTAAGGCACTTTGAAGTTTTTCTAGAGACACGAGTGTCTTCTTGGTGGTCTGGCTTTTGCACCTGATTTGGATGTTTTACATTGTTTGTGCATAGATTGATGCCAGAACTGTGTGTGTTACTAATCGAAGTGACCAGATCCGAATTCTTCATCCCTAGTTATAGACGGTGTTGTCTTTGGATGCTTGTGCGTAGGGTCACGGTTAAAGGAGTGGTTATGAGCCATTTTAGAAAAAAATGACATTGCCGCGTGCGTCAACCGTCGTATGCCGCAGCATGTATGTTTTCTGTGTGCTTGTCAATTTTCATCACTCTTTAAGTTGCTCATCTATTGAAGCATATGAGACTTTGTGCGTCTCCCTCACCTGACCCTTGCTATTTCTTCAATCTGCTTGCTTGCTAGTGCGTCTGTTGACAAGACAGTGTCCCCATGTGAGCAGGAACAAGGCTAGGAAGCTTTCTATCACTTTCTTATTGTATCAAACCATTGAGATTCCTCTTGCTGAGCTACTCAACGAAGAATCATCATTAGTAGCAACAATGAGTGTCAAGACTATTGACGAGATCCTAGGACTCATTGTCGTTGATATAGGCAATGGAAACACAGCCAAGACATCTGTAGCAGTGAAATCACCACACAAAACCCTAGATGGCAGCACCGACTGTGACAGTGTGATTTTCCGTCATTACCACAAAATCAGTAGCATCGGTGTGGAGCAGTAGTAGCAATGTAGCAGCAACAGTCTATAGTAGCAGTAGCCGCTGGAAGTACTAGTGAGGAGCACAAGCACAGAGCTACTACAGCAAGAAGTAGTAACAACAACAAGTAAAGTAGCAGCCCGTAGCAGTAGCATGCAACAAGAATAGAAGCAGGAAACATAAGTATCATATAACAGTAGTAGCTAGCAGTAGAAATGGTGGCGGTGGAACATAACAACAATAGCCCAAGGTAACAGGAGCTAGCAACAACAATAGTGGTAAGAATAGCATGCATCAGTAGCAACAAGTTGCAGCAACATGTTAGCTATAACATCAACAATAGTAGAAACAGTAAGTAGACACAGTTTCTAGCAAGTGATTGTGTAGGAGCTTCTCAGTGTGGAACCATGATCCTGAGGGTAATATCTGTCAACCGGCCTGAGGCAAACGGACTAGAAAACATGGCCGGCACAATAGCACCTGCCGTCTGCTCCTAGCATTTCAGCTAGGAGAAGACATCACCCTCAGGATCGCGGTTCCACACTCAGCACTTCCTAGGCAATCACTTGCTAACAACTGTGTCCACTTAACACTTGATCACTTTCGCGCGAGTTGCTAGTCAAATACTAACTCTTGGGGCTTAAACCAACCAGTGTCTTCTTTATACTGTTCCTTAGTTGGACAACTCTATGAGGAGCATCTAAGGCCAGATTGTGTGATTAGAATGAGGAATGCGCCTAGTACATATAGTCCTAGGCCTGGCTTCTAAGGTGTGTGGGTAATGACACTTTTGGGGTGGCGACTCCACACCACCTCACCAGCTCGCCAAGTGGCGCATCCATTGACCGCCAAGTGGCACATCCTCCTCATGCATGGAGAAATGTTTAAGAAAACTCCTACGTGCAGGAAGGTGAAAAACCTTCCTCCCCACATCAAGGCTCGATCACAGGACTTGTTGTCCCTAAGTCCAACATGCTATCCGTTGCACTACACTTCTGTTGTCTTGCTTGGAATTGCACCACAAACAAGGTTTGGGGGACTTACTCCAAGGGAATAGTGCATGCCCAACCTGTCCGTTAAGCCATAGCAGTGGCCATGGGGCATAAAAGAACAACAATCTCTCCCTTGCACCTTAGGCCACCTGCTGTGGTAGTTTTCTTCCGCACAAGCTTGTAGCTCTGTGTTGTGTTTGTGCATGTAAGCTTTCTTGGTCTTTAGTTCTCATCTCTTGCATCCACCATGCCAACTCATTGAGCACGTGCAACATGCAAGTCGCTGTCTAGCAGATTTGTCAAGAAGTCTGCAAGCATTTTATTGGTTGCGATGTGCTCCAGTTCCACGATACCTTTGGCGAAAAGGTCATGTGAGTAGAGGTACCGAATGTTGATGTGCTTTGTACGCTGGGAGATCATGTCGTCCTCTTCCATAGCGATGACACTTTGGTTGTCGATGTGGATGACCGTTGCTTCCTCTTGTGGTGCCTTGATCTCATCAAAAAAACTGCAAAGCCACTGTGTTTCCTTGCACACTTCAGAGAGTGCAATGTACTCTTCCTCAGCAGTAGAACGCGAGACGCAGTCCTGTTTCCTGCTTGCCCACAAGACCGNAGCTTGTAGCTCTGTGTTGTGTTTGTGCATGTAAGCTTTCTTGGTCTTTAGTTCTCATCTCTTGCATCCACCATGCCAACTCATTGAGCACGTGCAACATGCAAGTCGCTGTCTAGCAGATTTGTCAAGAAGTCTGCAAGCATTTTATTGGTTGCGATGTGCTCCAGTTCCACGATACCTTTGGCGAAAAGGTCATGTGAGTAGAGGTACCGAATGTTGATGTGCTTTGTACGCTGGGAGATCATGTCGTCCTCTTCCATAGCGATGACACTTTGGTTGTCGATGTGGATGACCGTTGCTTCCTCTTGTGGTGCCTTGATCTCATCAAGAAAACTGCAAAGCCACTGTGTTTCCTCGCACACTTCAGAGAGTGCAATGTACTCTTCCTCAGCAGTAGAACGCGAGACGCAGTCCTGTTTCCTGCTTGCCCACAAGACCGTACCACTGTTGAGAAGGCAGACAAACCCTAAGGTAGACTTCCTATCATCCATCCGTCCTCCCCAGTCCGCGTCACTGTAGCATGTCAGTCGCAACAGGTATGATCATTCTAGACCTCCAAACCGAAGTCCCACATGCCGAGTCTTTTTGAGGTAGCGTAAAATCCGCTTAACAGCCTGCCAATGTTCTGGCCCAGGGTTGGCCACAAACCTGCTCACCTGGCCCACCGCATTAGCAATGTCAGGTCTCATACCCACCATCGCATACATGAGGCTCCCAACGGCGGACTGGTGCGGAATGTTTTGCATCTCCCGCCGGTGTGCCTCGTTGCTTGGTGACATGGAGGAGGAGAGCTTACAGTCGGAGGGCATGGGGGTGCTGACGGGTTTGCAGTCCTTCATGTTGTAGCGCTTCAAGACGTCCATAATGTACTTGGTCTGGTTGAGCTCAATGGTGCCTGCTTTGCGGTTGCATTGAATAGCAATGCCGAGGTAGTACTTGAGAGGTCCCATGCCCTTCATCTTGAACCTGCTGGCCAGATTTTTCTTGAGGTCCAAAAGGGCCTCCTACGAGGCAGAACACATGACAAGATCGTCCACATGCAATGCCACGAGCAGGAAGCCACGTTCGTCCTCTCGCAAATAGACGCTAGGATCATTCTTGTAGTGCGCGAAGGAGATCTCAGCCATGAAGTTGTTCATCTTCTTGGATCAGATTCTTGGGGCCTGTTTGAGCCCGTACAATGTCTTCACCAGCTTGCACCCTTTACTCTGGGGTGCTTTGACACCTTCCGGTACCTCCATTAGCAACTCCTTGTCGAGCTTCCCATAAAGGAAGGTTGTATTCACATCCATCTGGTGGATCTCAAGGTCTTTAGCGACAGCGATGGTGAGCAGGGACTTGATGGAGGCAAACGTGACAACCGGTGCGAAGGTCTCATCGTACTCAGACCTTGCACGTTATGAGAGTATTTTTGCCACGACCCTTGCCTTTTACCTTTTTATGCTATCATCTTGCTTCCGCTTCAACCTGAGCACCCACTTTGAGCCCACCACGTGAGCATTAGTGGGCCTGTCCACCTGCACCCATGTGACATTTTCTTTGATGGATGCAAGCTCGCACTTGGCCGCATCGGGCCTTGCCAGCGCCTCAGCCACAGTGAGCGGCTCTCCCTGAGCCAAACATGACCAGCTCAGTCCAGTCCAGCTTCTGGTGTCAGCGTCGTACCTTGGAGTTTGTTTTCTCTGTCATGTGCTTCGACGCAACATTGCTGGTGGATCTTTGGAATGTTGTTGCTTGTGTGCTGCTGGCTGCCCTGAAGTTACGTTTTCTTCTTTTGAAAGGTCACTGGCCTCTGAGCTGGTTTCAGAGGCCTCGGACGTCTCTGACTCTATGTCGGAGCTTGCTGCTGCGTTAGCCTACGCAGCCGCTCTCCCTGCCACACCACTCGTCTTCATGGCCTGTCGCACTGGCACCACTTGCCACTTTTCGGGAGCTTGATCTCCTGACTCTAGGAGCACCAACCACTCTCCCTGTTTTGGAGCTTGTGTGGGATCAAGAACCTCTTCCTTTCCCGGTTTCCTCTCGTCAAAGGTGACGTCCCAGCTGGTGATGAGTCTTCTTGCTGCCAGGTCCCACAGGCGGTAGGTCTGGTGGGCTGTCTCATAGTCCACCATCATGCACTTTTGTGTTTTTGCATCTAGCTTGCCGCGACCCTCTCCCGCCTGGACCTTTGTCGATGGGGTGCTGCCGAAGACTTTGAGGTGTGATGCATCTGGCTTCTTCCCTGACCATACTTCTTGTGGTGTCATCTGTTGCTTGCCCTTTTTCTTCCCGCGCCTGCCCAGAGCAGCCGCAGGACTCAGGTTGACAATGTAGCATGCCGTTCTTGCCGCTTCTGCCCAAAAGCGTGGTGGAAGTTTTGAATCAAAGAGCATGCTATGCACCATGCCGAGGATGGTCTGATTCATCTGCTTGGCCACACCATTGCTTTGTGGCGTGCAGGGAGTTGTGGACTGGTGGTTGATCCCGTGTTATCGCAACCAGCCCTTGCATGCTTCATACTCTCCGCCGTTGTTGCTTCATATTGCTTTGAATTTCTGTCCAGTCTGCCGCTCCACCATGGCAACAAACTCCTGCATCTTTTCTCTGACCTCTCCCTTGGTTTTGAAAAAGAAGATCCACACCTTGTGGCTGTGGTCATCGATGAAGGTCAGAAAATACTTGCTACCACCGTTTGACGCCATGCGAAAGGGTCCGCACACATCGGTGTGAATCAGGTCAAGGGCTGATTTTGCACGGTGACCGTTGCGCTCAAAGCACGTTTGCTTGGTCTAGCCTTGGAGGAAAGGTTCACAAAGGCTTCCACACCTAACCACATCCTTCTTACAACCATCCATGCCGTGGACCAGCTGTTGATGCTGGATGACTTGGAGCGTGCTGTTTGCAACGTGCCCAAAGCGTCTATGCCATAGATCAACATCTTCGTCCTTAGCGGCAGAGGGTACCTTTTTCAGTTTCCGTAGGTGTGCTCTCCTGCGTTGGTGCCCAGACCACTGCCTCCGCCGCACCCACATGACCCTCATCTTCCGAGTTCTTTGTTGCCGTTGTCTTCAATACGTAGAGCCTGTCAACCTGTGGGACCTGTGCCATGAGATCTTTGTTGGCGGAGAGGACCTTGATATCCGCGTTCCTGGCAATGACCGCCTTCTTCTGCATGAACACCATCGTCATTTTGTTGTCTGTTATTCTTGACACGGACAGGATGTTTGCCGCAAAAGAGGGTATGTAGACCACATCACGTTGTTGTTCTTCTATGCCCCATGGCCACTGCTATGGGTTGACGGACAGGTTGGGCATGCACTGCTCCCTTGGAGTAAGTCCCCCAAACCTTGTTCGTGGTGCAAGTCCAAGCGAGACACCAGAAGTGTAGCGCAACGGATAGCATGTTGGACTTAGGGACAACAGGTCCTGCGATCCAGCCTTGATGTGCACAGGAGGTTTTTTGACCTTCTAGCACAGGGGAAGTTTCTTAGACATTTCTCCATGCATGAGGAGAGTGCGCCACTTGGCGGTCAGTGGATGCGCCAATTGGCGGACTGGTGAGGTGGTGTGGAGTGACCACCCCAAAAGTGTCACTACCCACACACCTTAGAAGCCAGGCCTAGGACTATATGTACCAGGCTCATTCCTCATTCTAATTACACAATCTGGCCTTAGATGCTCCTCACAGAGTTGTCCAACTAAGGAACAGTATAAAGAAGACACTGGTTGGTCTAAGCCCCAGGAGTTAGTCTTTGACTAGCACCTCGCGCGAAAGTGACCAAGTGTTAAGTGGACACAGTTGCTAGCAAGTGATTGCCTAGGAACTGCTCAGTGTGGAACCGTGATCCTGAGGGTGATATCTTCTCCTAGCTGAAATGCTAGGAGCGGACGGCAGGTGCTATTGTGTCGGCCCTGTTTTCTAGTCCGTTTGCCTCAGGCCGGTTGACA
>SZWC01021017.1:0-31756 GCA_023375785.1 Penium margaritaceum
ATAAACACGGTGAAGGATTGTCCAAAGCACCATTGAAACTGTGATAATATGACATAAGCACTGTAGACACAATGAAGGTGTGACCAAAGTACAATTGAAAAAGTGATAATGTGACATTAGCACAATAGACACACTGAACATTTGACCAATGCACCATTGAGGCAGTGAAAATGTGACACAAGTGCTTAAAACACACTGAACATGTGACCAAAGCACAATTGAAGGAGTGATAATATGACCTAAGCACCATAAACACAGTGAATGAGTGACCAAAATACCATTGAAACAGTGATATCATGACCAAAGCACCATAGACAAACTGAAAGGGTGACCAACGCACCATTGAAACAGTGATAATGTGACCAAAGCAACATATTCAAATTGAAAGTGTGACCAAGGCACCATTGAAACAGTGATAATGTGACCTACGCACCATAGACACGGTGAAAGTGCAAACAAAGTACCATTGAAACATTGGTAAAGTGACAAAAGCACCATAAACACAATGAAAGTGGGACCAAATCACCATTGAAACAGTGATAATGTCATCTCCATACCGTAAACACATTGAAAGTGTGACCAAAGCACCATTCTAGAAGTGATAATGTGACCACAGTACCATAGACACAGTGAAGGTGTGATAAAAGCACCATTAGACCCATGATAATGTGATGTAGTAACCATGTAAATAGTAAATGTATGACCAAATAACTATTCAAAGAGTGATAAGATGACCAAAGTACAATTGAAACAATGACAATGTGACCTATGTACCATAAACACAGTGAAAGTGTGACCAAAGCACCATTGAAACAGTGAGTACGTGACTTGAACAACATACACACAATGAAGGTGTGTCCAATTCACCATGAAAACAGTGATATAATGACCAACACACCATAGACACGGTAAAAGTGTGACCAACGCACCATTGAAGCAGTGATGATATGATATAAGCACCATAGTCACATTAAGAAGGTGATCATAACCTTGTAAAAGCAGTGATATTTTGACTTCACCATTGTAGACACAGTGAAAGTGTGATCAAAGCAACATGGAAACAGTGATTATGTAACCTAAGCACCATAGACACATTGAAAGTGTGAACAAAACACCATTACAACAGTGATAATGTGACCAAAGCACCATAGACACAGTGAAAGTATGACCAAAGTACTTTTGGAAAAGTGATAATGAGACCAAAGAACCATAGGAATAGTGAAAGTGTGACCAAAGCACCATTGAAACAGTGATAATGTGACCTATGTAGCAAAGACACAGAGAACGTGTGACCAGAGTACCATTAGAACAGTGATAATGTGACCAAAGCACCATGCACAAAGTAAACATGTGACCAAAGAACCATTGAAACAGTGATAATGTGACCAAACCAGCATAGACACATAAATGTGTGACCAAAGCACAATTGAAACAGTGATTATGTGACCTAAGCATCATATCAACGGTGAAAGTGTGACCAAAGCACCAATTAAATAGTTATAATTTGACAAGAGCACCATAGAAACTTCGAGTGTGTGCTTCTAACATCAGTGAAACAGTGATGATGTGACCAAAGCACCATGGACAGAGAAAGTGTGACCAAAACACAATTGAAACAGTGGTGATGTGACCAAACTACCATAGACATAGTATGTGTGTGACCAAAGCACCATTGAAACAGTGATATTTTGACCAAAGCACCATAGAAACAGTGAAAGTGTGACCAAAGAACCATTGAAACAGTGATAATGTGACATAAGCACCATAGACAGACTGAAAGTAAAACCAAACCACCACTAAAACAATGATTATGTGACCTAAGGACCATAGCCACAGTGAAAGCGTGACAAAAGCACAATTGAATTTGTGATGATGCGACCTAAGCATCATAGACTCATGAAAGTTTGACCAAAGTACCATTGAAATAGTAATAATGTGACCAAAGCACCATAGACACAATTGAAGTGTAACCATAGCACCATTGAAACAGTGATAATGTGACCAAAACACCATAGACACGTGGAAAGTGTGACCAAAGCACCATTGAAACAGTGATTATGTGACCTAAGCATCGTAGAAACAGTAAAAGTGTGTCTAAAGCACCATTGACACGATGATAATGTGACCAAGGCACCATAGACACGGTGAAAGTGTGACTAACGCACCATTGAAACATTGATAATGTGACCAAAGCACCATATACACAGTGAACGTGTGACCAAACTTCCGTGAAAACACTAATCCTGTGACCGTGGCACCATATACACCGTGAAAGTGTGACCAAAGCACTATAGTAACAGTGATAATCTGACCTAAGCACCATAGACACAGTTAAAGTGTGACCAAATTACCATTGAAACAGTGATAATGTGACCAATGCATCATCTACATAGTGAAAGTGTGACCAAAGCACGGTTGAAACAGCGAGAATGTGACCTAAGACCAAAAGAAACGGTGAAAGGGTTATCAAAGCACCGTTGAAACTGTGTTAATTTGACCAAAGCACCATAAACACAG
The DNA here is from genome assembly GCA_023375785.1 of Penium margaritaceum. Classification (NCBI taxonomy): domain Eukaryota; kingdom Viridiplantae; phylum Streptophyta; class Zygnematophyceae; order Desmidiales; family Peniaceae; genus Penium; species Penium margaritaceum. Next base: position 2,518 of record SZWC01021017.1, read on the forward strand.
TGAAAGATTGACCAAAGCACCATTGTAACAATGATTATGTGACCTAAGCACCATAGACACAGGGAAAGAGTGTCCAAACTACAATCGAAACAGAAGTAATGTGACCTCAGGACAATAGACATAGTGAAAGTGTGACCAACGCACAATTGAAACAGTGAAAATGTAGCCTAAGCACCATAGACACAGGGAAAGAGTGTCCAAACTACAATCGAAACAGAAGTAATGTGACCTCAGGACAATAGACATAGTGAAAGTGTGACCAACGCACAATTGAAACAGTGAAAATGTAGCCTAAGCACCATAGACACAATGAAAGTGTGACCAAAGTACCATTTAAAGCGCGATAATGTCACCTAAGCACCATAGAAACAGTGAAAGTGTGACCAAAGAACCATTGAAATTGTGACAATGAGACTAAAGCACCATAGGCACAGTGAAAGTGTGAGCGAAGGAAAATTGAAACAAATAACATGTGACCAAAGTACCGTAGACACAGTGAAAATGTGACCAAAGCACCATTGAAACACTGATGATATGACAAAAGCACATTATACAGAGTGAACGTGTGACCAAATCACCATTGGAACAATGATGCCGTAACTTAAGCACTATAGACAGGGTCAAAGTATGACTAGAGCACCATTGAAACAGTGATAATATGACATAAGCACCATGGACACAATGAAAGTGTCACTAAAACACCATTGAAATGGTGATAATGTGACATAAGCACTATGGATACGGTGCAATTGACCAAAGCTCCATTGAAACAGTATAAATATGACCAAAGTACCATTGAATTACTGATAACGTGACCTAAGCACCATAGACAGAGGAAAATTGTAACCAAAATATTATTGAGACAGTCATATTGTGAACAAAGTACCATACACATAGAGGAAAGTGACCAAAGCACCATTAATACAGTGATAATGTGAACTAAGCACCATAGACACATTGAAAGTGTGACCAAAGCACCATCGAAACAGGGATAATGTGACCAAAGCACCATAGACATAGCAAAAGTGTGACCAAAGCACCATTGAAACAGTGATAATTTGACCTAAGACCTACAGAGATAGTGAAAGTGTGACTAAAGTGTCATTGAAACAGTGATAATGGGACAAAAGCACCATGGACACAGTGAATGATTGATTAAAACACCGTTGAAACAATGAAAGGGTGCCCATATTACCATTGAAACAATAATAATGTGACCTAAGTACTATAAACACAATGAACCTGTGACCAAAGCGCCATTCAATCAGTGATAATGTGACCTAAGCACCATAGAGACGGTGGAAGAGTGACCAAAGCACCATTGAAACATTTATGATGTGACATTATCACATTAGAAACAGTAAAAGTGTGACCAGAGCACCATTCAAATCGTCATAACCTGGCCAAAGCACCATGAAATAGTGAAAATATGAACAAGTCATTGTTGAAACAACGATCATGTGACGAAAGTGCCATATACAAATTGAGAGTGTGACCAAAGCACCGTTGACACAGTGATAATGTGACTAAAGTACCATAGACACAGTGAAAGTGTGACCAAAACATCATCGAAATAGTGATAAAATGACCTAAGCACCATAGACACGGTGGAAGGGTGACCAAAGCACCATTAAAGTAGTGATAACATTACTCGAGCACGATAAACAAAGTGAAAATGACCAAAGCACCATTCCAACAGATATAATGTGACCAAAACACCATATACATGGCAAAAATGTAACCAAAGCACCATTGAAGCAATTATAATGTGACCTAAGTACTATAGACAAAGTGAAATTGTGACCAAAGCACCATGGAAACAGTGATTCTGTGACCTAAGACAAAGTGAAAGTGTGACTACATCACCATTGAAACAGCCTTAATGTGAGCAAAGCACCATACACAAAGTGAAAGTAAGACCAAAGCACCTGTGAAACAGCGATAATGTGACCAAAGCACCATGGAAACAGTGATTCTGTGACCTAAGACAAAGTGAAAGTGTGACTACATCACCATTGAAACAGCCTTAATGTGAGCAAAGCACCATACACAAAGTGAAAGTAAGACCAAAGCACCTGTGAAACAGCGATAATGTGACCAAAGCACCATAGACATAGGGGAAGTGTTACCAAAAGCACCATTGAAACAGCGATAATGTGACCAACGCACCATGTACACACGGAAAGGTTAACCAAAGCATCATTGAAATAGTGATAATGTGACCAAAGCACCATAGACATAGGGGAAGTGTTACCAAAAGCACCATTGAAACAGCGATAATGTGACCAACGCACCATGTACACACGGAAAGGTTAACCAAAGCATCATTGAAATAGTGATAATGTGACCAGGGCATCTTAGACACTGTGCAAGTGTAACCAAAGCACCATTGAAACAGTGATAATGTGACCTAAGACCTATAGCCACAGTGAAAGAGTGACCAAAGTACCATTGAGAAAGTGCTAATGTGACCAAAGCACCATACAATAGTAAACGTGTGACCAAAGCATCATAGATACACTTATAATGTGACCAAAACACCATGGACATAGTAAAAATATGACCAAAGCACAATTGAAACAGTGATGACATGACCTGAGCACTATAGACAGAGTAAAAGTGTGATCAAGGAACCATTGAAACAGTGATAATATGACATAAGCACCATACACACAGTGAACGTGTTACGAAAGCACCATTGAAGCAGTGATAATGTGACCAAAGCACCATAGTCACAACGACAGTGAAAAAACACCATTGAAACCATGAGAGTGTGACCAAAGCACCACAGACACTATGAAAATATTATAAAAGAACCATTGAAACAATGATAATGTGACATAAGCACCATAGATAGAATGAAAGAGTGACCAATTCACCGCTTAAATAGTGACAATGTGACCAAAGTACCAAAGACATGGTGAAAGTGTGACCAAAGCACCATTGAAACAGTGATAATGTGACCTAAGCACCATAGACCCAGTGAAGGTGTAACCACTGCACCGTTGAAACAGTGACTATGTGATGTAAGCACTATTGACATAGTGAAAGTGTGACCAAAGCACCATTGACATATTGAAAGAGAGACCAAGACACCATTGAAACAGTGATAATGTGACCAAAGCACTGTAGACACGTGGAAAGGATGACCAAAGCACCATTGAAACTTTGATGGTGTGATCTGACCACCATAGACATGGTGAAAGTGTGACCAAAGCACCATCTAAATAGTGATGATGTGAACCAAGCACCATAGACACATTGAAAGCGTGAGAAAAGCACCGTTAGACCAGTGATAATATAACCCAAGCACTATGGACATGGTGAAAGTGTGACCAAAGCAGCATTGAAGCACAGATCATGTGACCTAAACTCTATAGACATATTCAAAGTGTGACCAAAGCACCATTGAACGAGCAATAATGTGACCAAAGCAGCATAGACACTATGAAAGTGTAACTAAAGCACCGATGAAACAGTGATAATGTGACAAACGAACCATAGGCATAGTGAAATTGTGACAAAAAGACCATTGTAACAGTGATAATGTGACCTAAGCACCATAGACACAATGAAAGTGTGACCGAAGCCCCATCGAAACTGTAATAATGTGACCAAAGCACTACAGACACAGTGAAAGTTAGACCGAAGCACCAATACAATATTGATAGTATAACCAAAGGCACCATAGACATGGTGAACGTGTGACCAAGGTACCATTGAAATTGTGATAATGTGACCAAAGCACCATAGACACAGTGAAAGTGTGACCAAAGAATCATTTAAACATAGATAATGAGATCTAAGCATCATAGCCATAGAGAAAGTGTGATCAAAACACAATTGAAAAAATGATAATGTGACCTAAGCACCATAGCCACACTGAAAGTGTGACCAAAGCACAATTGAAGCTGTGATGATCTGGCTAAGCACCATATAATATTGAAAGCGTGACCAAAACACCATTGAAACAGTGATAACGTGACCAAAGCACAATATTCACAATGGAAGTGTGACCAATATACCGTTGAAATAGTGATAATGTGACCAAAACACCATAGACAAAGTGAAAGTGTGACCAAAGCACCATTGAAACAGTGATTATATGACCTAAGCACCATACAAACAGTGAACGCATGTCCAAAGCACCATTGACACAGTGATGATGCGATTAAAGCACCATAGACATGTTTAAAGTGTGACCAACGAACGATATAAACATTAATAATGTGACCAAAGAACCATAGACACAGTGAAAGTGTGACCAAACTTCGATTGAAACAGCGATAATACGACCAAAGTCCCATAGACATAGTGAAAGTGTGAGTAAAGCACCATTGAAATACTGATAAAGTGACCTAAGCATCAAAGACACTGTGAAAGTGTAACCAAAGCATCATAGCAACAGTGATAATGTGACCAGGGCATCTTAGACACTGTGCAAGTGTAACCAAAGCACCATTGAAACAGTGATAATGTGACCTAAGACCTATAGCCACAGTGAAAGAGTGACCAAAGTACCATTGAGAAAGTGCTAATGTGAGCAAAGCACCATACAATAGTAAACGTGTGACCAAAGCACCATAGATACACTTATAATGTGACTAAAAAACCATGGACATAGTAAAAATATGACCAAAGCACAATTGAAATAGTGATGACATGACCTGAGCACTATAGACAGAGTAAAAGTGTGACCAAGGAACCATTAAAACAGTGATAATATGACATAAGCACCATAGACACAGTGAACGTGTTACGAAAGCACCATTGAAGCAGTGATAATGTGACCAAAGTACCATAGTCACAACGATAGTGAAAAAACACCATTGAAACCATGAGAGTGTGACCAAAGCACCACAGACTATGAAAATATTACAAAAGAACCATTGAAACAATGATAATGTGACATAAGCACCATAGATAGAATGAAAGAGTGACCAACTCACCGCTTAAATACTGACAATGTGACCAAAGTACCAAAGACATGGTGAAAGTGTGACCAAAGCACCATTGAAACAGTGATAATGTGACCTAAGCACCATAGACCCAGTGAAGGTGTAACCACTGCACCATTGAAACAGTGACTATGTGATGTAAGCACTATTGGCATAGTGAAAGTGTGACCAAAGCACCATTGACATATTGAAAGAGTGACCAAAACACCATTCAAACAGTGATAATGTGACCAAAGCACTATAGACAAGTGGAAAGGATGACCAAAGCACCATTGAAACATTGATGGTGTGATCGGACCACCATAGACATGGTGAAAGTGTGACCAAAGCACCATCTAAATAGTGATGATGTGAACCAAGCACCATAGACACATTGAAAGCGTGAGAAAAGCACCATTAGACCAGTGATAATATGACCCAAGCACTATAGACATGGTGAAAGTGTGACCAAAGCAGCATTGAAGCACAGATCATGTGACCTAAACTCTATAGACATATTCAAAGTGTGACCAAAGCACCATTGAAAGAGCAATAATGTGACCAAAGCAGCATAGACACTATGAAAGTGTAACTAAAGCACCGATGAAACAGTGATAATGTGACAAAAGAACCATAGGCATAGTGAAATTGTGACAAAAAGACCATTGCAACAGTGATAATGTAACCTAAGCACCATAGACACAATGAAAGTGTGACCAAAGCCCCATCAAAACTGTAATAATGTGACCAAAGCACTACAGACACAGTGAAAATTAGACCGAAGCACCAATACAATATTGATAGTATAACCAAAGGCACCATAGACATGGTGAACGTGTGACCAAGGTACCATTGAAATTGTGATAATGTGACCAAAGCACCATAGACACAGTGAAAGTTTGACCAAAGAATCATTTGAACATAGATAATGAGATCTAAGCATCATAGCCATAGTGAAAGTGTGATCAAAATACAATTGAAACAATGATAATGTGACCTAAGCACCATAGCCACACTGAAAGTGTGACCAAAACACAATTGAAGCTGTGATGATCTGGCTAAGCACCATATAATATTGAAAGCGTGACCAAAACACCATTGAAACAGTGATAACGTGACCAAAGCACAATATTCACAATGGAAGTGTGACCAATATACCGTTGAAATAGTGATAATGTGACCAAAACACCATAAACAAAGTGAAAGTGTGACCAAAGCACCATTGAAACAGTGATTATATGACCTAAGCACCATACAAACAGTGAAAGCGTGTCCAAAGCACCATTGACACAGTGATGATGTGATTAAAGCACCATAGACACGTTTAAAGTGTGACCAACGAACGATATTAACATTAATAATGTGACCAAAGAACCATAGACACAGTGAAAGTGTGACCAAACTTCGATTGAAACAGCGATAATACGACCAAAGTCCCATAGACATAGTGAAAGTGTGAGTAAAGCACCATTGAAATACTGATAAAGTGACCTAAGCATCAAAGACACTGTGAAAGTGTAACCAAAGCATCATAGCAACAATGATACAGTGACCTAAGCACTGAAGACACAGTGAAAGTGTCACCAAATTACCTAAGCACTGTAGACACAGTGAAAGCATCATAAACACAGTGAACAAAGGACCAAAGAACCATTGAAACAGTGATAATGTGACCAAAGCACCATAGACACAGGGAAATTGTAGCCAATGTATCATTGAAATGGTTATGATATGACCAGGGTATCATAGACACAGTGAAAGTGTGACCAAAGCACCATTGAAAGAGTGATAATTTGACCCAATACCTACAGACACCATAGAAGTGTGACCAAAGTATCATTGAAGAAGTGCTAATGTGACCAAAGCACCGTAGACACGGTGTAATATTGATGAAAACACCATTGACACGATGATAACGTGACCCTAGTACCTTCAACACAGTGAACGTGTGACCAAAGCACCATTGAAACAGTGATGCCGTGACCTAAGCACTGTAGACACTGTGAAAGTATGACAAAGCACCATTGATACAGTGATGTCATGACCTAACCATCATAGACACACTGAAAGTGTGGCCAAAGCACCATTGAAATAGTGATAATACGACCTAAGCACTATAGACACATTGCAAGTGACCATAGTACCATTGCAACATTGATTGTGTGACCAAAGCACCATAGACACATTGAAGATGTGACCCAAGCACCATTCATACAATGATAATGTGACCTAAGCACCATGGACACAGTGAACTTGTGCCCGAAACACCATTGAAATGGTGATCGTGTGACTTGAGCCCCATAGACATAGTGAAAGTGGGACCAAAGCACCATTAAACAGTGATAATTTGACTGATGCACTATAGAATTAGTGAAAGCGTGACGAAAGCACCATTGAAACAGCGATACTGTGACCAAAGTATCATACATAAAGTGAAAGTGTGACCAACACACCTATGAAACAGCAATAATGTGACCAAAGCACCATAAACACGCTAAACAACTGCCCAAAGCACATTTGAAAGAGCGCTAATGTGACCAAAGCACCATAGAAACATTGAAAATTGATTACAACAGCGTTGAAATGATGATAATGTGACACTAGCACCATAGACAGAGTGGAAGTGTGTCCAACGTACTATTGAAACAGTAATAATGTGACCCAAGGAACATAGACAAGATGAAAGTGTGACCAAAGCCAAATTGAAATAGTGATAATGTGACCTAAGCACCATAAACACAGTGAAAGTGTGATCAACGCTCCATTGAAACGGTGATAATGTGCCCTAAGCACCATAGACACGATGAAAGTGTGACCAAAGCACCATTGAAACAGTGATAATATACCTAAGCACATTAGACACAGTAAAAGTGTCACCAAAGCACAATTGAAATTGTGATAATGTGTTCAAAGAAGCACAGACACAAGAAAAGTGTGACCAAGGCACCATTGAAACAAAACAAATGGGACAAAAGCACCATGGACACAGTGCAAATGTGACCAAAGCACCATTGAAACAATGATAATGCGACCAAAGTACCATTGAAGCAATAATGCTGTGACCTAAGCACTATAGACACAGTGAAAGTGTGACCAAAGCACTGTTGGAACTGTGATATTATGACCTAAGCACCATAGACATAGTGAAATTGTGACCAAAGCACCATTGAAATAGTGATAATATGACCTACGCACTAGAGATACATTGCAAGTAACCAAAGCACTATTGAAACATTGATAATCTGGCCAAAGCACCATAGAAAAAGTGAAACTGTGACCAAAGCACCTTTGGAGCACTAATGTGACCAAGTCACCATACACACAGTGACAGTGTGACCAAAGCACCATTGAACCAATGATGATGTGACCTACGCACGATATACATGGTGAAAGTGTGACCAGAACACCATTGCACAAGTGATAATTTGACCAAGGCACCATAGACACAGTGAAAGAATGACCACAGTACCATAGAACATTGATAATGTGACCTATGCACCATAGACATAGTGAAAGTATGACCAAAGTACCATTGAAACAGTGATAAAATGACCTTAGCACCATTGACACAGTGGAAGTGTTACCAAAGCAACATTGAAACCGTGATAATGGGACCAGAGCACCATAAACACAGTGAACGTGTACCCAAAGCACCATGGAAACAATGATGGTGTGACCTACGCACCATAGACATGGTAAACTTGTGACCATACTACCATTAAAATAGTGACACTGTGAACTACGCACCATATACACATTGAAAATGTGACTAAAGTACCGTTGGAACAGTAAAATTGTGACAAAAGTACAATTGAAACAGTGACAATGTGACATACGGACCATAGACACGGAGAAAGTGTGACCAAAGCACCATTGAAACACTGATAATGTGACAAAAGCACCATAGACAGAGTGATAATGGGACCAACGCACCATTCAAACAGTGATAATGTAACCTAAGACCTATAAACACGGTGAAAGTGTGACCAAAGCACCATTGGAACAGCGGTAATGTGTCCAACCCACCATAGACACTGTGAAAGTGTGACCAAATCATCATTGAGATGATGATAATGTGACCAAAGCATCACAGACACAGTGAACGTGTGACCAAAGCACCATTGAAACAATGATCATATTACATAAACACGGTAGATAGTGAAAGTGTGACCAAAGTACCAGTGAAATAGTGATAATGCATCCTTCACACCATAGACACAGTGAAAGTGTGACCAAAGCACCATTAAAACAGTGATCATGTGACCTAAGCACCAAAGACACATTGAAAGTGTAACCAAAGCATCGTTCAAACAATGACAATGTTATCAAAGCACCATAGACACAGTGAAAGTCTGACCACAATAGCATTGAAACAATGATAATGTCACCTACGCACCATTGACACAGGGGAAGTGTGACCAACAAACCCTTAAAACAGTGATAATGTGACCGAAGTACCATACACAATGTGAAAGTGTGACCAAAGCACCATTGAAGCAGTGATATTATGACCATTGAAATAGTGATAATGTTAGCTAAGAACCATAGACACAGCAATATAGTGACCAACGCACCATGAAAACAGTGATTATATGACCAAAGAAACATATAAACAATGAAAGTGTGACCAAAGCACCATTGTAACAATGATAACGTGACCTACGCATCATGTACACAGGGAAAGTGTGACCAAAAGTACCACTAAATCAGTGATAATGTGACCTGCACACCATAGACATGGTTTAAGCTTGACCAAAGTGTTATAGAAAGAGTTATAACGTGACCAAAGCAACATAGACACGGTATAACTGGGACAAAAGTACCATTAAAACTGCGATAATGTGTCGTAACTACCATCGAAACAGTGAAAACGTGACCAAAAAACTATTCAAAACAATGATAATGTGACCTAAGCACCATGTACATAGTGAAAGTGGGACCAAAGCACCATTGAAACAATGCTAATGTGACCAAAGCACCGTAGGCAAGGTTAAAGTGTGACAAAAGCACCATTGAATTCGTGATATTGTGACCAAAGCAAAAAAGACACGTCGAATGTGTGACCAAAGTACCATTGAAACAGTGATAATGTAATCTATGTACCATAGACACTGTGAAAGTGTGACCAAAGCACCATTGAGACTGTGATAATGTGACCAACGCATCAAAGACATGGTGAAAGTGTGACAAAAGTACCATTGAAACAGTGATAATGTAATCTATGTACCATAGACACTGTGAAAGTGTGACCAAAGCACCATTGAGACTGTGATAATGTGACCAACGCATCAAAGACATGGTGAAAGTGTGACAAAAGTACCTTTGAAACAACAATAATGTTACATAAGGACTATAGACACAGTGAAAGTGTGGCAAAAGTGCCATTGAAGCAGTGATAATGTAACCAAATCACCATAGACAAAGCAAAAGTGTGACCAAAGCAGCATTGAAACAGTGATTATATGACCTAAGCACCATACAAACAGTGAGAACTTGACCAAAGCACCATTGAAATTGTGATAACATGATCAAAGCACTATTGAACACTGAAAGTGTGACCAAAGCACCATTGAAATAATGATAATGTGACAATATAACGTAATCACATGGATAATGTGACCAAAGCACCATGGATACAGTGAGTGTGACCAACGCACCATTGAAACAATGATAACATGACCTAAACACCATTGACAGTGAAAGTTTGACCAAAGCACCAGTGAAACAGTGATAATGTAACCTAAGCACCATAGACATAGTGAAATTGTGACCAAAGCACCATTGAACCGGAAATAATCTGAACCAAGCACCAAAGACTTATTAAAGGTGTAACAAAAGCATCATTGAAAGATTGATGATATAATCAAAGGACCATAGACATAGTGAAAGTGTGACCAAAGCACCATTGAATCAATGATAATGTCACCTAAGCACCATACACACAGGGAAAGTGTGAAAAAAGAACCATTGAAACAGTGAGAATGTAACCTAGATTCCATAGACAACGTGAAAGTGTGACCAAATAACCATTGAAACAGTGATACTATTCGCTAAGAACCATAGACAAAGTTAAAACGTGACCAAAGCACAGTTGCTACAGTGATAATGTGACCAAAGAAACATAGACACAAAAAAAATGTGACCAAAACACCATTGTAACAACGATAACGTGACCAATGCACCATATACGCAGTGAAAATGTGATCAAAGTACCATTGAACCTGTGATAATGTGACCTAAGCACCATAGACACAGTGAAAGTGTGATTACAGTACCATTGAAACAGTGCTAATGTGACCAAATTGCCATAGACACAGTTAATGTGTGACAAAAGCACCAGTGAAAAAGTGATATTGTAACCAAAGCACCATACACGCATTGAACGTGTGACAAACGTACGATTGAAACAATGATTATGTGATCAAACTACCATAGACACAGTGAAAGTGTAACCAAGGCACCATTGAAACATTGATAATGTGACCTAATTCCATAGAAATAGTGAAAGTATGACCAAAGCACCATTGAAACTGTGATAATGTGGCCCAAGCACCATAGACCTAGTGAGAGCATGACCAAAGCAACATTAAGACGGTGGTAATGTGACCTAAGAACCGTAGACATTGAAAGTGTAACCAAGGTATCACTAAAACTGTGATAATGTGACCAAAGCACCATAGACACAGTAAATGTGTAGGCTAAACACTATTGACACAGTGATAATGTGACCTTAACACTATAGATACAGTTAAAGTGTGACCAAAGAGCCATTGAAACGGTGATAATGTGACCAAAGCACCAAAGACATAGTGAAATTGTGAATAAATCACCATTTGAACAGTGATAATGTGACCAAAGCATCATAGTCACAGTGAAAATGTGACCAAATGACCATTGAAACTGAGATAATGTGACCAAAGCACCAAAGACATTGTAAAAGTGTGTCCAAAGCACAACTGAAACACTCAAAATGTCTCCAAAGTACCACATACACAGTGAACACGGGACCAAAGCACCATTAAAGTAGTGATAATGTGACCAATGCACCATAGATGCAGTGAAAGTGCGACCAAAGGAACATGGAAACAATGAAAATGTCACCTACACACCATAGACACAGTAAACTTCTGAACAAAACACCATTGACATAGTGATAATGTCACCAAAGCACCATAGACATAATGAAAGTGCGACCAAAGCACAATTGAAGCAGTGATAAAGTGACATAAGCACCATATTCACAGTGAACACATGAGCAAAATACAGTTAAAGTTGTGAAAGTGTGATTGAAGCACCATAGAGACGGTAAATTTGTGACCAAATAACCATTGAAAATGTGCCAAAACCAAAGCAACATATACACAGTGAAAGTGTGACAAAAGCACCATTGAAACAGTGATAATGTGAGCAAAGTACCATGGAAACAAAAAAGTGTGACCAAAGTGCCATTGAAACAGTGATGTTGTGACATAAGCACCGTATGCACAATGAATGTTTGACCAACACACCATAGAAACTGTGATAATGTGATGTAAGCACCATAGCCAGAGTGAAGATGTGACCAAAGTACCATAAAAACAGTGAAAATGTGACAAAAGACCCATGGACACAGTGAATAAATGACCACGAGACCATTGAAACAGTGATAATGTACCAAACCACCAGAACCACAGTGAAAATGTGACCAAAGCACCATCAACACAGTGATCATGTGCCAAACGGACAATACGCAGCGTGAAGGTGTGACCAAAGCACCGTTGAAATAGTGATAATGTGACCTAAGCACGACATACATAGTGAAACATTGACCAAAGCACCGCTGAAAAGGTGATAATATGACATAAGCACCATAGACACAGTGAAGACACCACCAAGGCACCATTAAAAAGGTCATAAGTGACCAAAGCACCATCGACACATTGAATGTGTGACCAAAGTACCACTGAAGCAGTGACAATGTGACATGAGCATCATAGGCACAATGAAAGTGTGACCAAAGCACCATTGAAGAAGTGATAATGTTTGTAAAGCACCATAGATACATGAAATTGTCACCAAAGCACCATTGAAACAGTGATAATGTGACCAAATCGTCATAGACAGAGTGAAAGTGTAACCAAAGCACCATTGGAACAGTGATACTGTGACCTAATTCCATATATCTAGTGAAAGTATGACCAAAGCACCACTGAAACTGTGATGATGTGGCCTAAGCACCATAGACCTAGTGAAAGTGTGACTAAAGCAACATTGAAAGGGTGATAATGTGACCTAAGCACAATGGACGTATTGAAAGTGTAACAAAAGCATCACTAAAACTTTTATAATGTGACCAAAGTACCATAGACACAGTAAACGTGTGAGCTAAACACTATTGAAACAGTGATAATGTGACCTTGACACCATATACACAAATAAAGTTTGAGCAAAGCACCATTGAAAGAGTGATAATGTGACCAAAGCACCATAAACATAGTGAACGTGTGACCAAAGCACAATTGAAACAGTGGAAATGTCTCTGAAGCACCATAGACACAGTGAATGTGTGACCAACGTACCATCTAAAGAGCGATAATTTGATGAATGCACCATACAAGCAGTGAAAGTGTGACCAAAGCACCATTGAAACAATGTTTATGTGACCTAAACACCATAGACACAATAAACGTTTTAACAAAAGACCACTGACAGAGTGCTCATGTGACAAAAGCACCATAAACACTGTGAAAGTATGACCAACGCACCAGAAAAACAACGATGATGTAACCTAAACACCATAGACACAATTAAAGTGAAACCAAAGCGCTATTCAAATAGTGATGGTGTAACAAAAGCACCACAAACAAAGTGAAATTGTGACCAAAAGCACCATTACAACAGTGACAATATGACCTACGCACAACAGACACAATGAAAGTGCGACCAAAGCACCATTGAAACAGTTAGAAGTGACCTAAGCACCATATACAGAGTGATCGCTTGACCAAAGAACCATTAGAGCTGTGAAAGTGTGATTGAAGCACCATAGAGACAGTAAAAGTGTGACCAAATAACAATTGACACTGTGACAATGTGACAAAAGCACCATATACACGGTGAAAGTTTGACCAAAACACCATTGAACAAGCAATGATGTGATCAAAGCACCATAGACGCAGTGAGAATGTGACCAAAGCACCATTGAAGCAATGATAATGTGACTTAAGAACCATAGACACAGTGAAAGTGTGATCGAAGTACCATTAAAATAGTGACAATGTGACTTAGCACCATAGACACCTCTAATGTGTGACCCAAGCACCATAGATACAATGAAATGGTGACTAAAGTACCATGGAAACAATGATAATGTGACCAACGTATCATACTCACAGTGAACGTGTGACCAAAGCACCATTGAAGTAGTCACAATGTGCCCTAAATACCATACACACGGTAAAAGTGTGACCAAAGCGTCATTGAAACAGTGACAACGTGACCAAAGTACCATGGACACAGTGATAGTGTGACCAAAGAACCATTCATTCAGTGATCATGTGACCTCAGTCCTCCACACACAGTAAAATGTGACCAAAGCAGCATTGAAACGGCAATGATATGACATAAGCACCATAGACACAGTGAAAATGTGACCAAAGCACCATTGAAACAGCGATCATGTGACATAAGCGTCAAAGACAAAGTGAAAGTGTGACCAATGCACTATTGAAACAGTGATAATGTGACCAAAGCTCCTAAGACACAATGAACGTTTGACCAAAGTACCATTGAAACAGTGATAATGTGACCAAAGCACCATTGAAACAGTGATAATGTGACCAAAGCTCCTAAGACACAATGAACGTTTGACCAAAGTACCATTGAAACAGTGATAATGTGACCAAAGCACCATTGAAACAGTGATAATGTTACCACACTACCATAGACACAGTGAAACTGTGACCAAAGTACCATTGAAACCAACATAGTGGTCATATTATCACCGTTGAAACAGTGATAATATGACCACTATGTTGGTTTCAATGGTACTTTGGTCACACTTTCACTGTGTCTATGGTGGTCTGGTAACATTATCACAGTTTCAATGGTGCTTTGGTCACATTATCGCTGTTTTAATGGTGATAATATAACCACTTTGTCTATGACGCTTATGTCACATACTTGCTGTTTCAAAGGTGCTTTGGTCACATTTTCACTTTGTCTATGGTGCTTATGTCATATCATCACTGTTTGAATGCTGCTTTTGTCACAATTTTACTGTGCTAATAGAACCGAGGTCACATTATCACTGCATGAATGGTGCTTTGGTCACACTGTCACTGTGTCCATGGTACTTTGGTCACGTTGTCACTGTTTCAATGACGCTTTGGTCACACTTTTACCGTTTCTATGGTGCTTGGTCACATTGTCACTATTTCAATGGTGCTTTGGTCACACTTTCACTGTGTGTATGGTGCTTAAGACACACGATCATTGTTTCAATGGTGCTTTGGTCACATTCTCACTGCGTCTATGGTGCTTTGGTTACATTATTGCTGGTTCAATTGTGCTTTGGTCAAACGTTCACTCTGTACATAGTGCTTTCGTCACATTGTCACAGTTTCAATTCTTATTTGGTCACACGTTTACTGTCTCTATGGTGCTTCAATCACACTTTCACAGCTTTAATGGTTCTTTGGTCAAGCGATCACTGTGTATATGGTGCTTAGGTCACTTATCACTGTTTCAATGGTGCTTTGGTTGCACTTTCATTGTGTCTATGGTGCGTAGGTCATATTGTCACTGTTCTAATGGTGCTTTGGTCACAAATTCACTATGTTTGTGGTGCTTTTGTTACATCATCACTGTTTGAATGGCGCTTTGGTTACACTTTAATAGTGTCTATGGTGTTTAGGTTACATCATCGTTGTTTTTATGGTGTGTTGGTCATAATTTCACTGTGTTTATGGTGCTTTGGTCACATTATCACTCTGTCAGTGGTCTTTTGTTAAAACGTTTATTGTGTCTATGGTTCTTAGGTCACATAAACATTGTTTCAATGGTGCTTTGGTCACACTTTCACTGCTTCTATGGTGCAATTGTCAACTTATCGCTATCTAAATGGTGCTTTGGTCACACATTCACCGTGTCTATGGTGCTTCAGAGACATTTTCACTGCTTCAATTGTGCTTTGGTGAAACGTTTACTATGTTTATGGTGCTTTGGTCACATTATCACTGTTTCAATGGCGCTTTGGTAAAACTTTATCTGTGTCTATGGTGTCAAGGTCACATTATCACTGTTTCAATAGTGTTAAGCTCACACATATACTGTGTCTTTGGTGCTTTGGTCACATTATCACAGTTTGAGTGATGCTTTGGTTACACTTTCAATACGTCCATTGTGCTTAGGTCACATTATCACCCTTTCAATGTTGCTTGAGTCACACTTTCACTAGGTCTTTAGTGCTTAGGCCACACTATCACAGTTTCAATGGTGCTTTGGTCACATTATCACAGTTTGAGTGATGCTTTGGTTACACTTTCAATACGTCCATTGTGCTTAGGTCACATTATCACCCTTTCAATGTTGCTTGAGTCACACTTTCACTAGGTCTTTAGTGCTTAGGCCACACTATCACAGTTTCAATGGTGCTTTGGTCATACTTTCACTATATATATGGAATTAGGTCACATTATCACTGTTTTAATGGTGCTTTGGTTACACCTTCACTCTTTCTACGACAATTTGGTCACATTATCACTGTTTTGATGGTGCTTTGGTCACAATTTTATTTTGGCTATGGTGCTTACGTGACATCACCACTGTTTCAATGGTGCTTTGGTCACAATTTCATGTATCTATGGTTCTTTACAAACATTATCACTTCTTCAATGGTGCTTTGGTCACACTTTCGTTGTGACTATGAGGCTCAGGTCACATTTTCATTGCTTCAATGGTACCTTGGTCACACGTTCAATGTGTCGACTGTGCTTTGGTTACTTATAACATTTTTCATGGTGCTTTGGTCGTGTCTTAACTGTGTCTATGGTGCTTAGGTTACATTATCACCGTTTCAACGGTGCGTTGGTCAACGCTTCACTGTGTATGTCGTGCTTAGGTCACATTGTCAATATTGCAACGGTACTATGGTCACACTTTCACTCCGCGTATTGTCGGTTTGGCACATGATCACTGTGTTGATGGTGATTTGGTCACATTTTCACTGTGTTTCTGGTGGTTTGGTCACATTGTCATTGTTTCAATGGTCTCTTGGTCATCCTTTCACTGTGTCCATGGTGCTTTTGTCACATTTTAACTGTTTTTATGGTACTTTGGTCACATCTGCACTCTGGCTATGGTGCTTACGTCGCATTATCACTGTTTCTATGGTGTTTTGGTCAAACCTTCATTGTGTCTATGGTGCTTATGTCCCAACATCACTGTTTCAGTGGCACTTTGGTTACACTGTTCTGTTACGATGGTACTTTGCTCACTTTATCATTGTTTCAATGGTTCTTTTGTCATACTTTCACTGTGTAAATGGTGCTTAGGTTACACTTTCACTGTTTCAATGGTGCTTTGGTCATACCTTTGCTGTGTATATGGTGCTTGGGTCACATCATCACTGTCTCAATGGTGCTTTGGTCGTACTTCACATTGTCGTGGTGCTTTGGTCCCATCAGCACTGTTTCAACGGTGCATTGGTCACACTTCCACTGTTTCTATGATTCATTGGTTATATTATCACTGTTGCACTGGTACTTTGGTCACATTATCGCTGTTTCAATGGTGCTTTGGTCACACTTCCACTGTTTCAATTGTTCTTAAACCATATTATCACTGTTTCAATGGTTATTTGGTCAAAATTGTACCGTGTCTATGGTGTTTTGGTCAGAGTATTACTCTTCCAATGGTGCTTTGGTCACACAAGCATTGTAACTATGGTGCTTTGGTCACATTATCACTGTTTTAATGGTGCTTTGGTCACACTGGCATTGTAACTATGGTGCTTGGATCACATTACCACTGTTTTAATGGTGCTTTGGTCACACTGTGTCTATGGTGCTTATGTGACATCATCATTGTAACAACGGTGCGTTGGTCACATGTTTATGTGTCTATGGTGCTTTAGTTACATAATAACATTTTCAATTGTGCTTTGGCTACACTTTCACTGTGTCTTAACGCTGAGGTTACATTGTCACAGGTTCAATGGTCATTTGGTCACATCTTCAACCTGTCTATGGTGTTTTTTTCACTTATTACCATTTTTATGGTACTTTGGTCACACATTCTGCGTGTCAATGGTGCTTAGGTTGCATAATCACTATTTCAACGGTGTTTTGGTCAAGGTTTCACTGTGTCTATCATGCTTATGTAACATTATCTTTACTTCAATGGTGCTTTGGTCACTTTTGCACTCTGCCTATGGTCCCTTGGTCACATTACCACTGTTTCAGTGGTGCTTTGGTCAGACTTTCACTGTGCCTATGGTACTTTTGGTTACATTATCAATGTTTCAATGGCAACGTGGTCAAACATTCAGTGTGTGTAAGGTGCTTTGGTCACATCTCTTTTTCAATGGTCGTTTGGTCACACTTTAACGGTGTCTATGGTGCTCATGTAACGTTACGACTATTTCAATGGTGCTTTGGTTATACGTTCACTGTGTCTATGGAGCTTTGTTCACACTATCACTGTTTCAATGGTAGTTTGGTCACATTTTCTCCGTGTCCATGGTGCCTACGTCACCTTCTCACAGTTTCAATGGTGCTTTGGTCACTCTTTCACTGTTTATATGGTTATTAGGTCATGTTAGCACTGTTTTGCTGGTGGTTTGGTCACACTTTCACTAATTCTATGGTCCTTAGGTTATATAATGATTGTAACAATGGTGATTTGCTCATAATTTGACTGTGTGTATGGTACTTTGGTTACATTATCACTCTTTAAATAATACTTTAGTCACACCGTCACTGTGTCTATGGTGCTTAAGTCACATTATCACTCTTTTAATGGCCTTTGCGTCACGTTTTCATTGTCTACGGCTCTTAGGTATAATAATCACCGGTTCAATGGTGCGTTGGTCAAATTCTTATGTTTCTATGGTCCTTTAGTTGCATTATCAAATTTTCAATGGTGCTTTTGTGACACTTTCAGTGTGCCTATGGTCCTTTGGTTACATTGTCACTGTTACAATGTGATTTTGGTCATACTTTGAATGTGTCTATGGTGCTTTGGTCACAATATTGCTATTTTATTGGTACTTTTGTTAAACGTTCATTGTATCTTATGTTATTTGGTCAAGTTATCACTGTTTCAATGGTGCTTTGGTCCCACTTTCACTGTGTCTTTGACGCTTGTGTTACATTATTGCTCTTTCAATGGCTCTTTGGTAACACTTTCACTTTTGTCTATGGTGCTTATGTCATATCATCACTGTTTTTATGGTGCATTTGTCACACTTTTACTGTGTGTATAGAACTGAGGTCACATTATCACTGCTTGAATGGTGCTTTGGTCACACTTTCACTATGTCTATGGTTCTTTGGTCACGTTATCACTTTTTCAATGACGCTTTGGTCACACTTTTACCGTGTTTATTGTCTTTAGGTCACATTGTGACGGCTTCAATGGTGCTTTGGTCACACTTTCACTGTGCCTATGATGCGTTGGTCACATTATTACTGTTTCCATGGTACTTTGGTCACAATTTCATTTTCTATGGTGCTCTGCTCACATTTTAGAGGTGTCTATGGTACTTAGTCACGTTGTCATTATTTCAATGGTTCTTTGGTCACACTTTCACTATGTCTATGGTGCTTATGTCACATGATCATTGTGTCAAGGGTGCATTGGTCACACTCTCACTGAGTCTATGATGCCTCCAATTTTGCCAGGAAATGCTCTCCTTCCGCACCCTCTTGTTCCGCACCGGGTCTGCTCCGCGTTTCTGCCGTTCCGCGGTTACGCGGTGCACTTGTTCACTGGTCCTCCGCTGCTACTCCTGGTCTTCCGCGGATGCCTCCCACCATCACGACCCCGCGCGTGGGTAGTGCTCCGCGGCTCACTCCTTGCCAGCACGAGAGTTTCCCACCTCGTGGCTTCTGACTCCTCTGCCCGCGGAACCCCGTTCCGTGGCTGTGCGCAAGGCCGTGACGTCGCCAGTAGCACCCTTCACCCTACTTGCGTTCCTTGGTGGTGACAGTTCCTGGCGGGATCCTTGTTGAACCCAAGATCAGAAGTGGACCGACCAGTAGTACATGCATACACTCGGAGGAGAAGATTTTGTCCTCCGCGGAGAGCACTCTTCCTCTCCCTTAGACGGGGGCGGATCTCAGATAGGAAGCGGGAGTGGAAGTAGGGACTTGATTGCTCAATGCGCGGATCAATAACACATGAGGCGGTAGTCTGGATCTCAATGAGTCAGGACTTGAGTCTTTCAACTGGAAAATGACACTTGCATCAAGTCGGCCAGTACAAGATCAGATCAAGATCACATCACACTAGTTCCTCCACTACACAGCTACTTTATAATCCTAGCTCTCTAAGTCTCCTCCTACAACACTCTTTCCTCTACTCCGGACTCCACGCGGTGCGTTACACATACCGCGGGTCTCGTCCTCGATCACACAACAGACTACTTCTTCTACATTTCTCTGCCCTACTACTGCTTCTTCCTTCACTCCGCGGCTTGGGTGCGCTTGGTCTTGTGTTTTTCCTTCAATCTTTGTCTTCGCACGGTGCGTCCTCCCAGCCCTCCTCCTTGATCACCGCTGCCAACCCTGGGCTCTCATTGGCCAAGCTCCTGCCGCCCTCTTCCTGACATCCGGTTCTGCCGGTGGATGTCTTGCACGTCCAACGCTCCTGCTTCACTCCCACCTCTCCGCGGCTCGGCACATGTTCTCTTTCCACCGCACATTCTCATCCCTGCCTATCCTACCTCTTTTTGCCTCCTCCACGACCATCGCTTCAAAAAGTCGTAGAGAAGCCGCCGTTGATTGTTTGGTCCTTGGCGGCAGCTTTTCCCGCCTGTCCTCCTCCTCCGCCACTGGGTTCCGCACCACTCCACGCTCTACCGCAACCTCATTGTGGGAGCTAGCATCCCTTGTGCGTCCTCCGGTGCTCCGCGGCCTCCCCTTC
Organism: Penium margaritaceum; assembly: GCA_023375785.1. Classification (NCBI taxonomy): domain Eukaryota; kingdom Viridiplantae; phylum Streptophyta; class Zygnematophyceae; order Desmidiales; family Peniaceae; genus Penium; species Penium margaritaceum. Next base: position 23,580 of record SZWC01021017.1, read on the forward strand.
ATTCTCCTCCGGGGATCTGTGGTCGCGGCCACCTCTTTCCGTGGACTTGTGGGTCGCGCCAACTTCCTTCCGCGGATCCACCTTCTTCCCAGTGGAGATGCGGTGAATCCCCGCCTCACAGTGATGCCCCCAACCCCCCCTCCTTTTCAAGACTCTATCCCAGAGTCTCGTCAGCGCAGGAGGCGCGTGAACTTCCTTTGGGGACCTGGCCACTGCCGTTGTTGGCAAGGGCGGCAATACGTCTNTTCAACTGGAAAATGACACTTGCATCAAGTCGGCCAGTACAAGATCAGATCAAGATCACATCACACTAGTTCCTCCACTACACAGCTACTTTATAATCCTAGCTCTCTAAGTCTCCTCCTACAACACTCTTTCCTCTACTCCGGACTCCACGCGGTGCGTTACACATACCGCGGGTCTCGTCCTCGATCACACAACAGACTACTTCTTCTACATTTCTCTGCCCTACTACTGCTTCTTCCTTCACTCCGCGGCTTGGGTGTGCGTGGTCTTGTGTTTTTCCTTCAATCTTTGTCTTCGCGCGGTGCGTCCTCCAAGCCCTCCTCCTTGATCACCGCTGCCAACCCTGGGCTCTCATTGGCCAAGCTCCTGCCGCCCTCTTCCTGACATCCGGTTCTGCCGGTGGATGTCTTGCACGTCCAACGCTCCTGCTTCACTCCCACCTCTCCGCGGCTCGGCACATGTTCTCTTTCCACCGCGGATTCTCATCCCTGCCTATCCTACCTCTTTTTGCCTCCTCCGCGACCATCACTTCAAAAAGTCGTAGAGAAACCGCCGTTGATTGTTTGGTCCTTGGCGACAACGTTTCCCGCCTGTCCTCCTCCTCCGCCACTGGGTTCCGCACCACTCCACGCTCTACCGCAACCTCATCGTGGGAGCTAGCATCCCTTGCGCGTCCTCCGGTGCTCCGCGGCCTCCCCTTCATTCTCCTTCGCGGATCTGTGGTCCCGGCCACCTCTTTCCGTGGACTTGTGGGTCGCGCCAACTTCCTTCCGCGGATCCACCTTCATCCCAGTGGAGATGCGGTGAATCCCCGCCTCACAGTGATGCCCTCAACCCCCCCTCCTTTTCAAGACTCTATCCCAGAGTCTCGTCAGCGCAGGAGGCGCGTGAACTTCCCTTGGGGACCCGACCACTGCCGTTGTTGGCAAGGACGGCAATACGTCTCCACCTCCCCCCCCCCCTCTTGTTGATATCTTGCAGAGCACTCCTGATGCACGTACAGCTGGCACCCCTCGCACCGGGCTCCTGCAGTGATGTCCTTCGTGCCCAGTCTTCTTTTGCAGGTAGAGCAGTGTGGGATCCGTTCATAGGTCCTACAACTGGTGCAGCGGTACACCATCTGCCCCTCCTCATTCCTTCCCACCTCCGTGGCACACTACGCGTGGGCCCATCCTCCGCAATGCTCATAGTGCCATGCCATCCTTGTGACGATCCCCATGCATCCATCTCCACAGCAATGCAGCCCGGAACGTTTTTGCCCCCCAATCCTCTTTTATGGGCTGAGCGAGGCAGCGGTGAAAGGTCCTCACTCCTTCCTTACCCCTCTTGCCGCACCGCTGGTGGCACATCTTCAGGCACATGCCACATCCCTCCCTGAACTTCGCGATACCTCCCCGGAAGGCAGCGCATGCAGGTTTGCGGATCTCGGTGATGAAGTTGAGGTAGCAATCCATCTCAAGGAGCTCATTGCCCACACATTGGTGACATTCGCCCTTCCAAGCGGAGCTGCCCGTCACCAGGCATTCGCAGTGGGCAGGCCTCGTGCAGACAGCACACCTTTCCCCATCCTGCACCGTCTTCATGCATGTGGGACATGCCGCGGATTGATGCCCTTCCTCTCCCGGTGCCTCCTCCTCTTCCTCTTCGATTCTTCCTCTTCCTCCTCCTCATTCACTTGGGGTGCCTTGCGGACACCTTGTCGCTTTTCGATCTCCTCTCTGTACCTTCTGCATACCGCAGCCCCACTTCGCCCTCCACGCCTGTTACGAGGTGGCGCCAGGCAGCCAGTGCAGATTTTGCGGAGGCATCGGCCACAATCCTGCACCGTCACTCCCCACCATTGGCCGCATTGGGCACACTTCTTCTCTTCCAGATCCTTCCGCCTTCTCTCTTCTGCCGCGACCTGTCCCTTTGCCTGCCACTGCCTTATTGTGGCTCCAAAAACCGTGCGCGGACCTTTCCTTCACTCAAGGGACCCCTCCTCTTCTTCCTCTTCTTCCTCCTCTCCCTCCTCCTCTTATGGGTCCCACCTTCCGTGGGGTGGTCCTCTCCCAGCGCCGGGTCCCGCTCCTTCTTCCTCATCCCGTTCCTTCGCGGCTTCCTCCTAAGCTCCCTCCCTCAGGCACCACAAGCAGGTGCAATTTCGTCCAATGCAGGTTTTGGAGGTTCCGCCGGCATACTGGTGTGCGGGATTTCCGCACACCCGGCACACCACTTTTAGGTGTGGCTCAGCAAGGAGATTTTATCCACACCATACGCACGAGCCCGTGTAGTTGGCCAGGGTCTTGGGGCTCATCAGCACCCTAGTCCGATGTGGTGCTTTCTGGGATTGCTGCTGGGCCATCCCCGCTAAGGTTTGCTCGGCCTGTCGCTCAAGCCTACCTTCGGGCTTCTCCCTCTTCCTTCATTCCTGTTGCTCCCTCTGTTCCTGCCGCCTTTCTTCCCGTTGCTCCAGCTACTGCCCCTGCCGTGGCTGCTCTCGTCGTTGTTCCTTCCTCACCTCCTCCGCGGCCAGTTTGCGGACATCGGACTCTTCCTCCTCTACCTCCTCTGGTTCCTGGCTCCACTCTTGCTCCTACTGCGACACCTACTTTTCTCACACGTCCAGCACCTCCTCCGCTCTCCATCCCCACGAGCCCTTCCGCTGTCCCAGAGGCGGTAGGCAACCTCCCGTCCCGAGGATGTGCGTTGGCCATGCTGGTGGCAGCAGCACAAACTCCGTGGCTAGATAACTGCGGTCGCTGAACCTTTCCGGCCCCTCCAACCACACTTGCCTTGCCTCGACGATGGCCACGCGGTACACCTCCCGCGGCTCTCTTGCCTCTTGTCCCGCACAGGGGAAGGGGCACAGATACACCAAGTGGCCCTCTTTGATGGGTCCATGGTTCAACCATCGGCTGGCTGCATCGCATCCGCGCCAAGCAGCGATTGAACCCCTCAACCGCGCCTCTACTTGCATGGCGTTTGTCCTTTCACAGCGCTTGTGGAACCATTCTGCGACCTCCCTGTCCTTCTCCTCCTCCGAGCGCTTCCCTTGTTCCTCCAAAGCAAGTAGTAGCCTTAACAGCTTCTTGGGCATGCCCATCGCCGCCCGCGGTGGCTGACCGAAGAGCAGCATGTGGGGTGAGAAGGAGGTTGCACGGCTTGGTGTTGTGTTGATGAAGTGCGCCGTCTTCTTCAGCTTCTCTGCCCAGCTGCTGCCCTCCGCAGTGGCAACTGCTCAATCCACTATCTCATGCACTCGCTCCACTTGCCCCTGGGATTCTGGCCTGTACCACCTGGAGTGTACATGGCGGACCCCCCATTCCTCGAGCTCCTCTCTGAAGGCCCCCATGAATTCTGTGCCGTTATCGCTATGCACCACGCTGCATCCACCAAAGCGGTAAAAGATCTCCTCGCGGATGAGCCTTGCCGCGGTGGCAGAGCTCTTGTTGGGCATCGCGCGGACCCAGAGGAACTTTGTGAAGTGGTCCACCGCTGCGATCCCGTACCGGTTCCCTTGGTCGCGGTGCGCGCGGGGACTGTGGAAGTCGATGATGATCTTCTCCTGTGGCTCGCCGATGGGGGAGGGTTGGAACAGCGGCTGGTCACGTGGTGTGGTCTTCCGCGCTCACTCGCAGGGGGCGCAGTGCTGCACCACCTCCTTGATGAGAGCCGCCAGATTCGGCACATGGATGATGGGCATCAGGCGGTCCTTCAGCGCCTGCGTGTCGGTGTGGTGATGGTGGCGGTAGGCCTCCTCCACTACCCTCTACAGCGTGGGCGGGGATACCCACAAGACGCGCGGAGTTAGTCTCCAGAGGCGGCCATCCTCCCACGCATAATGCTCGCACAGACGAGCCAGGTCATCCTTCTTCCTCCGGTTGAACTCCACGCCCAGCCATGTTTCCAGATCCACGTACACCTTCTGCGCCTCCGCCTTCTGCTGCTCCTTACTGCTCGCGTAGAGAAGGATGTGGGCGGTCTGCCAAATCCGCCAGTCTTGCGTCTCCATGGGCCCCTTCCTCCCTGCTTTTTCTGCCCCCGCTTCCCTCGGCTTTCGTTTTGTCTCTGGCACTCTAGCCGGCAGTCCTTGCGCTCGCCTCCCATCCTACTCCGCCTTCATTGCCTCAAACTTCTTGCGGTTGTCCTCGTCGTAGACTGGCGGCTCTCTGTCCCAGGAGTCGGGTGCTGGGAACAGCCAAAGGATTCCAACCGCTTGAAGTTCCCCTTCGTCCTACTGGTCTCGCAGCCTTGTCTCAGTGGGGCCACTTGGTCGTCTGCCGCGTCCGCCAATGCGGTGCAGCTCAATCACCTCCTCCCTTCTCTGCAGGGCCGCTCCCGGGGCCCATAGTAGTCCGTGGCTGCGTGTGATGGGCTGCTCCTCTTCTGAATCTCCCGGTGATCCACTGATCTCAAAGACCACCATCACCGCCGCCTTTTTCTCTGTGCGTCCTCTCTTTTCTGCGCCCTTGCAAAGGGCTGCTGCAGCGGTTTCTCCGAAGACTGGCCGTAGTGAGGCCGACACCATTTCCACTGGCATCTGGACCTTGCGAAAGACTGCCATCAGGAGCTCTGCTGCTTGCGCGGCCTCCCGTCGGGCTTGCGCTAGCTGTTCTGGAGCAACGGTGGAGCTGGAGCCTTCGTGTGTTCGAGGCTGTTTCTCCCTCCGTGGCTCCACAACCGCTGCCTTGTCCGCCTTCTGCTTTCCTTTCGAGGCGCGAGTAGTTTCCTCCAAGACAGTGTGCTTCGGCTCTTTGCTCCGGCCGGTGTCTGCTCCCGGCGCGAATGCCCTGGTCTGGCTAACCGTCACTGCTGCCTTCCGCACTACCACCGCCGCTCGGGCCTCGAGTTGTGCCTTTCGCCAGAGGCAGCCAGCAGATGGCTCCGGACGGTGGCGCTTGGCACTAGCCTTGTATCTCTTCATCGTCTGCTCTCCTTTTTCTGCTGCTACATGCCTCTCCGCTGCTCTGGCTGTCGTCGTTCCCCTTACTGTCTCTGCCATTGTGCTAACTCCTCTTGCTCTGGCTGCCTCTGCAGCTGCTTGTGTTTTTGTTGCTACTTGTGCCTCTGTTGCTGCTGCTGCCGCTACCTCTGCCTTCGTCACTGTCGCCACTGATGCTACTGCTGATGCTACCTCTGTTGCTGCTGCCGTTGCCTCTCCTGCCGCTGCTACTGCTACCTCTGTCGCCACTGCCATTGCTTGTGCTGCCGCTTCCACCATGATTTCCCTTATAAGCTGCTACGCAGCTTCCTTATCTGCCTTAGCCGCCGCCTCCCACTCCTGGGCCAATGGGGCCTCTATCGCCGCGGGCTCCGTGGCTGCCCGTTCCGCTTTAGCAGCCTCCTCCTCCCATACTTTCCGTAGGCATTCTTGCATCTGCTGCAGCTGAGGGGTGGATTGGGTGTACTCACGGGCCTCTTCTACCTCCGCGTCCCTTTTGCTCTTGTCTTCCTGGCATATCTCCGCCGCCTCCTTGACCCAATGTCGCACCTCCTCCTGCCTGAGACGCAGCCCCTTTTCTTGCACCACGGTCCACTGTCTTCCCGCAGCCGATGTCGCCACCCTGGTACGTAGTACATTCTAGAGCGTCAGCATCCAGCACTTCTCCATAGCCTCCATCTAGCGTCCCTTAGGCACCTGAGTGTCAGCAAGCCGCGACCTCTCCTCCTGCGGGTACTGAACACTCCACTTGGCGTAGGTGAGGTTGAGGAAGTATCCCCGCCTCCACTCATCTGCCGCGGATCTTCGTCATGGTGCCTCCGCCGATCCTGGTGTCTGGTCGTTCACGTGGTATAGAATGAGGGCTCTTGCCCTCTCGTGGAGCAGATGCACGTAACGTCTCTCCAGACTGCTCCGCTGGTCCCTCCGCACCCTGATCCACCACACTCAAGTAGCCTTGAGTGATGGATCCGGCCGCTCGGTGTCCAGCAGTTCCGGGACACCTGTCATGTCACTGGCCAGGCCTGAGCTGATGCTCAGGCTGTCCCGCAATGCCAAAACGATGTGTTCTGTGCCTGCTGTTTGCAGCAGTTGCACCTACCTTTCGTGCAGTCCGAGGGCTAGCACACCCGTTGCCGCTCCCTTCAGCACCACCTGCCACATTTTGACGAACGGTGAATCCGCGAATTCCGCGTGGATCACGGCCAGAATCTCCGTTAGCAGTTGGAGCATGACGCTGCTCACAACTTCAAACAGCAAGGCTTCCTTGGGTTGCTCCCCGCTATCCCCCGAGCTTTCTTCGAGGTGCGTCCTTGCCCCTTCCATCACCATTCCTATGCCCAGCAGGGGGCGTGCGGGTTGCCGGGTTGGGCTACCACGTAAAGTCGGCGACGAGTGGGAGAGTGCCGTCGTCGCCTTGTAGGACGCTAGGGCAGTCAGTATCTGCGCCCCATCTCGCGGGCTTGGTGTCTGTGTAGTGGTTGTTCTTGCCGTTGTTTGCATCGCTCCTGCCGCGGGCGCCGTGCGCCTGAGGATCCGCGTTGGTGGTGTGCTTGTGGCCGGGCCCTGTTGCGATGAGCCTGTCAATCTCGCCGCAGGCGGCGTGGCTTGTATTTGTGTTCCTTCCGCGGGACTGGACCGCGGTGGGATTACCGCTACTTGTGTTGGGGTTTGTGTCGGGGTTGTCCCTGCGGCGGGGCTGGGCCGCAGTGAGGCCGCAGCCGTTGCTGGCGTGACTGTCACTGGTGTCAGAGGTGTTCTTGCCGCAGGGCCAGGTCGGGACATGCATGTCGCAGCCGTGTGTGAGGCTGGTGCCCTTGCCGGTGGTGTTCTTGTCGTGGGACTCGGCCATGGTGGGGCCGCTACCCCCGCTAGTGGTGTCGGTGTCCGTGCCGGTCGGTGTCCCGCGCTCGTGTTAAGAGTAGGGCAACGTAACTGACGTCGGGAGGGTCCACCCCCCTGCGACGGAGGCGCGGTCCCCGTGCCTTGCTGGCGTGCCATATGGATGGTTCCGCGGGCAAGAGCCCAGCTCCGCGTGACCCGTCGAGTGTGTCGAGTGCCTGTGAGAGCTTAGTCGGAGGTGGGTAGGGTTCGGCGGGGAGATGGTCGATGCGAAGTGAAGAGTGGAGTGAATGATCGAACGCTGGCACTCGAAATGAGACTGAGGATGCCAGCGCCGATCAATATATCTGCTTGGCGTGGCGCAAGCCAGTCCGCCGCGAGCAGGATGTCATACGTGCGGACATTGCAAACTTGGACAGTGTGCGCCGCATGTACATTTGCCACCTGCATGGGAAGGCCCGCGATCTGTCCGAGCGGCGCGTGGATGTCACCGGTGGAGATAGAGAAGCGGAGTCGAGTGGGCTGGATGAGGTGCTGCATGTGGAGCGAGCAAACCATCCGGAGCGCGATCGTGGTGTGTGTGGCACCGGTGTCCACTATGGCCANCCATCTAGCGTCCCTTAGGCACCTGAGTGTCAGCAAGCCGCGACCTCTCCTCCTGCGGGTACTGAACACTCCACTTGGCGTAGGTGAGGTTGAGGAAGTATCCCCGCCTCCACTCATCTGCCGCGGATCTTCGTCATGGTGCCTCCGCCGATCCTGGTGTCTGGTCGTTCACGTGGTACAGAATGAGGGCTCTTGCCCTCTCGTGGAGCAGATGCACGTAACGTCTCTCCAGACTGCTCCGCTGGTCCCTCCGCACCCTGATCCACCACACTCAAGTAGCCTTGAGTGATGGATCCGGCCGCTCGGTGTCCAGCAGTTCCGGGACACCTGTCATGTCACTGGCCAGGCCTGAGCTGATGCTCAGGCTGTCCCGCAATGCCAAAACGATGTGTTCTGTGCCTGCTGTTTGCAGCAGTTGCACCTACCTTTCGTGCAGTCCGAGGGCTAGCACACCCGTTGCCGCTCCCTTCAGCACCACCTGCCACATTTTGACGAACGGTGAATCCGCGAATTCCGCGTGGATCACGGCCAGAATCTCCATTAGCAGTTGGAGCATGACGCT
>SZWC01021017.1:32640-47572 GCA_023375785.1 Penium margaritaceum
CATGTACATTTGCCACCTGCATGGGAAGGCCCGCGATCTGTCCGAGCGGCGCGTGGATGTCACCGGTGGAGATAGAGAAGCGGAGTCGAGTGGGCTGGATGAGGTGCTGCATGTGGAGCGAGCAAACCATCCGGAGCGCGATCGTGGTGTGTGTGGCACCGGTGTCCACTATGGCCATGAACTTGCGTCCGCATATCCACACGTAACACCATGCCACGTGGACCTCAGATGGTGCGGGTAGTCCGGGGGTGAGGGCCGCGGGTGAACAGGTGTGTGAGGCACGTGTGGCGGCATCACACGCACTAGAGTGAGTGAAGAGGATGCATCGGGATAGCAAGCGGATACCGGACATGCTGTCTTGCGTGCATGAGAGGCGGACGCCAAGAGGAGAAAGGGAGGGATTGTGAGTGGTGAAGAGGGCATGGAGACTTTCTGCGGACTCAGGGGAGTGATGAAGGAAGTCTACCAGGGTGAGGGGATGGCGGTTGTCAAGGCGTGGGGTAGCGGGAACATGAGGAGTGTGCGGGTTGCTTGTGGGGCAGGTCTGTGGTGCAGCGGCGGACGGTCGCGAGGTTCACGGGGGTGCATGTCGTGGGGGAAGATGGGCTGCAATCTCATCCACCGTTTCAATTGTGCTTTGATCACACGTTTCCCATTTCTATGGTGCTTTGGTCACATTATCGCAGTTTCAATGGTCCCTTGGCCACATTTTCATCGTGTCTAGGATGCTTTGGTCACATTATCACTGTGTAATGGTGATTTGGTCACAATTGCAGTGTGTCTATGGTGCTTTGGTGACATCATCACTGTTTCAATAGTGTTTAGCTCACAGATTTACTGGTTCTATGGTGATTTGGTCACATTGTCACAGTTTTAGTGATGCTATGGTTACACTTTCAATATGTGTATGGTGCTTAGGTCATGTTTTCACCGTTTCAATGTTGCTTTGGTCAACTTTCACTAGGTCTATGGTGCTTATGCCACACTAACACAGTTTCAATGGTGCTTTGGTTATACTTTCACTGTGTCAATAGAATTAGGTCAAGTTATCACTGTTTCAATGGTGATTTGCTTACACTTTCACTGTGTCTATGATGTTTTGGTCACATAATCACGGTTTTAATGGTGCGTTGGTCGCACTTTTACTTTGCCTATGGTGCTTAGGTGACATCATCACTGTTTCAATGGTACTTTGGTCACACTTTTATATATCGATGGTGCTTTAATTACATTATCACTTCTTCAATGGTGCTTTGGTCACAGCTTCATTGTGTCTGTGGTGCTTTGGTCACTTATCACTTCTTTAATGGTACTTTGGTCATGTATTAACGGTGTCAATGGTGCTTAGGTCACATTATCTCCATTTCAGTGGCGATTTGGTCAAGCTTTCACTGAGTCTGTCGAGCTTAGATCACATTGTCACTGATTCAACGGTACTTTGGTCACACTTTCACTCTGCCTATTGTCCTTTGGGCACATGATGACTGTTTTGATGGTGCTTTGGCCATACTTTCACTGAATTTCTGGTAGTTTGATCGAATTATCACTGTTTCAAGTATCTCTTGGTTATCCTTTCACTGTGTCTATGGTGCTTTGGTCACATTTTCACAATTTGAATGGTAATTTGGTGACACCTTCACTCTGACTGTGGTTCTTACGTCACATTATCACTGTTGCAATGGTGCTTTGGTCACACTTTCATTGTGTCTATGGTGCTTAGGTCACAATATCAGTGTTTCAATGGAGATTTGGTCACACTTTTCTCTTTCCATAGGACTTTGCTCACATTATCACTGTTTCAATGGTGCTTTTGTCACACTCTCACTGTGTTAATAGTGCTTACGTCACATTGTCACTATTTCAATGGTGCTTTGGTCATACCTTTGATGTGTATATGGTGCTTGGGTCACATCATCACTGTCTCAATAGTGCTTTGGTCATGCTTCACATTTTCCTGGTGCTTTGGTCACATAAGCACTGTTTCAATGGTACATTGGTCACACGTTCACTGTTTATATGGTGCTTTGGTCACATTCTTACTGTTCCACTTGTACTTTGTCACAATATCACAATTTCAATGGTGCTTTGGTCAGACTTTCACGGTGTCTATAGTGCTCAGGTCATACTATCACTGTTTGAATGGTGCTTTGGTCACACGTTTGCTATGTCTATGGTACGTAGTTCACATTATCATCGTTCAATGATGCTTTGGTCACACTTTCACTGTGTCTATGGTGTCGTGGTAACATTATCACTTTTTCAATGGTGCTTTGGTCACACTTCCACTGTTTCCATAGTTCTTAAATCATATTATCACTGTATGAATGGTTATTTGGTCATACTCGTACCGTGTCTATGGTGTTTTGGTCACATTACCACTCTTTCAATGGTGCTTTGGTCACACATGCATTGTGTCTATGGTGCTTGGGTCACAATGTCTTAACGCTAAGGTCACATTGTCACCGTTTCAATGGTCCGTTGGTCACATCTTCAATGAGTATATGGTGCTTTGGTCACTTATTACTATTTTTATGGTGCTTTGGTCACACATTCTGCGTGTCTATGGTACTTCGGTCACATAATCACTATTTCAATTTTGCTTTGGTCAAGCTTTCACTATGTCTATCATGCTTATGTAACATTATCATTATTTCAATGGTGCTTTGGTCACACTTTCACTCTGCCTAAGGTCCCTTGGTCACATTACTGCTGTTTCAATGGTGCGCTGGTCACACTTTCACTGTGTCTTTGGTGCTTTTGGTCACATTATCAATGTTTCAATGGTACTGTGGTAAAACATTCACTGTGTATAAGGTGCTTTGGTCACGCTTTAACTGTGTCTATGGTGCTTATGTCACATTATGACTGTTTCAATGGTGCTTTGGTCATACTTTCACTGTGTCTATGGAGCTTTGGTCACATTATCACTGTTTCAATGGTACTCTGGTCACATTTTTCTGCGTGTCCATAGTGTGTAGGTCACCTTATCACTGTTTCAATGGTGCTTTGGTCACACTTTAACTGTGTCTATGGTGCTTATGTCACATTATGACTGTTTCAATGGTGCTTTGGTCATACTTTCACTGTGTCTATGGAGCTTTGGTCACATTATCACTGTTTCAATGGTACTCTGGTCACATTTTTCTGCGTGTCCATAGTGTGTAGGTCACCTTATCACTGTTTCAATGGTGTCTTGGTCACACGTTCACTGTTTCTATAGTTCTTGGGTCATGTTTTCACTGTTTTCATGGTGGTTTGGTCACACTTTCTTTACTTCTATAGTGCTTAGGTCATGTTATCATTGTTACAATGGTGATTTGTTCATAGTTTTACTGTGTGTTTGATACTTTGGTTGCATAATCTCTCTTTCAATAATACTTCAGTCACACCGTCACTATGTCTATGGTGCTTAAGTCACATTATCACTGTTTTAATGGTCTTTGGGTCACACTTTGACTGTCTACGGTGCTTACGTTATGTAATCACTGGTTCAATAGTGCGTTGGTAAAATTGTTATGTTTCTATGGTCCTTTAGTTACATTATCAAACTTTCAATGGTGCTTTGGTCAATTTTTCACTGTGCCTATGGTCCTTTGGTTACATTGTCACTATCTCAATGGTGCTTTGGTCATACTTTGAGTGTGTCTATTGTGATTTGGTCACATTATCACTGTTTCAATTGTACTTTGGTAAAATGTTCATTGTGTATTATGTGACCATTGAAAGTGTGACCAATAAGGTTACCTTAGCACTATCGCCACATTGAAAGTGTGACCAATTGACCATGGAAACAGTATTAACATGACCTTAGCACCATAGATATAGTGAGAGTGACCAACGTACCATTGAAACAGGGATAATGTGACCATTGCACCATACACACATGGAAGGTGTGACCAAAGCACCATTCACACGGAGATAATGTAACCAAAACAACACATACACATTGAAAGTGTGACCAAGGCACCATTGAAACAGTGATATTGTGACCTCAGCAACATAGACTTTGTGAAAGTGTGACCAATGCACCATTGAAACAGTGACAATGTGACCAAAGCACCTTATACGCAGTGAAATTCGAACAGAAGAACCATTGAAACAGTTTTAATGTGACTTAAGCACCATGGACACACCGAATATGTGACCAATGAACAATGGAAACAGTGATAATGTGACCAAGACCATAAACACAATAAAGGTGTGACCAAAGCACCATTGAAACAGTGATAACGTGACGTAAGCACCACAGACACGGTGAAATTGTGACCAAAGTACCATTGAAACAATGATAATCTGACCAAAGCTCCTTAGACTGTGAAAGAATGGCCAAAGCACCATCGAAACAATGATGATGTGACCAGAGCACCATATACACATTGAAGGTGTGACCAAAGCACCATTGTAACAGTGATGATTTGACCAACGCTCCATAGTGAAGAGAAGTGTGACCAAAGCACCATTGAAATAGTGATAATGTGACCTAACCACCATAGACACAGTAAAGGTGTGACCAAAGCACCATTTAAACAGTGATCATGCGAAGGAAGCACCATGGACACTTCAAAGTGTGACCAATAAACAAATGAAATTATGATTCAAGCATCATAGACAGATTGAAGGTGTGACCAAACCCCCATTGAATTAGTGGTAATGTGACCAAAGCACCACATACACCATGAAAGTGTGACCAAAGTACCATTAAAAGAGTGATTATGTGACCTAAGTACAACAAACACAGTGAATGCGTGACCAACCCACCATTGAAACAGTGATAATGTGACAAAAGTACCTAAGACACTTTGAAACTGCAACCAAAGTACCATTGAAACAGTAAAAATGGGACCTAAGCACCATGGACAGTGAAGTGTGACCATATAACCATTGAAGCAATGATAATGTGACCAAAGCACCATTGACACTGTGACCGTGTAACCAAAGCACCATTGAAAACAGTAATAATGTGACCAAAGTACCACCGACACAATGAAAGCGTGACCAAAGCATCATTGAAAGAGTGATAGTGTGACCAAAGCACCACAGACACACTGAAAGTGTCACCAAAGCACCATTGAAACAGTGATAATGTGACTTAGCACCATAGAAATAGTGAAGATGTGACAAAAGAACCACACAAACAGTCATATTGTGACCTAAGCATCATAGACACAGCGAAAGTACACCCTAAGCACCATTGAAACAGTGATAATGTGACCAAAGCACCATAGATACATAAAATTATGACCAAAGCACCATTCACTTGGAGATAATTTGACATAAGCACCATATACATGGTAAATGTATGACAAAAGACGTATTGAAATAGTCATAATCTGACCTTAGCACCATAGAACCAGTGAATATGTGACTAAAGCACCATTGAAACAGTAATATTGTGAAACAATCACCATAGACACAGTGAAGGTGTGAATAAAGCACAATTAAAAAAGTAATAATGTGACCTAAGCACCATATGCACAGTGAAAGTGTGACCAAAGCACCATTGAAACAGTAATAATGTGATCAAAAGCACCATAGACAACGTGAAGGTATGACCAAAGCACCATTGAGACTGTGATAGTGTGACCTAAGCGTCATAGACAGAGCAAAAGTGTAACCAAAGTGCCATTGGAACAGTGATAATGTGACCAAAGCAACATAGAGACGTAAAACTATGACCAAAGCACCATTGAAACAATGATAATTTGACCTAAGCACCATAGACACAGTAAAAGTGTGACACAAGCGCCATTAAACAGTGCTAATGAGCTCTTAGCATCATTGACACAATGAAATGGTGACCGAAGCACCATTAAAAAGTCGTAACGTGACTAAGACACTATAGACATAGTGAACGATTGAGCAAAGCACCCTTGAAACAGTGATAATGTGACCAAAACACAATAGACACAGAAAATGTATGACTAAAGCACCTTTGAAGCACCATTAAAACAGTGATAATGTGACTTAAGCACCATAGACATAGTGACGGTGTGACGAAAGCATTATTGAACCGTTAAAGTCATAAAGTGACATAAGCACCATAGACACCGTTAAAGTGTGACCAAAGCACCATTGAAAAAGATATGTGACCAAAGCACCTTATACACACTGAATCTTTGACCACGTTGCCATTGCAACATTGATAATGTAACCAAAAGTACCATAGGCACAGTGAAAGTGTGACCAAAGCACCATTGAAACAATGGTGATGTAACCAAGGGACAATAGGCGGAGTGAATGTGTGACCAAAGCACCATTGAAATAAAGATAATGTTACATAAGCATGATAGACACAGTGAAACCTTAACCAAAGCACCATTGAAATAGTGATTATGCGACCTAAGCACCATAGACACGCAGAATGTGTGACCAAAGCACCATAAAAATAGTTACAACTGACCAAAACACCATAGACAGGTTGAAGATGTGAACAAATGATGATTAAAACTGTGACAATGTGACCTCGGCGTTAAGACACTGTGAAAGTGCGGCCAAAGCACCATTGAAATGGTTATAATGTAACTAAAGCACCATAGACACATAAACATGTGACCAAAGCACCGTTGTTACAATGATGATGTCACCTAAGCACCATAGACACAGTGTGACCAAAGCACCATTAAAACAGTGGTAATGTGATCCAAGCACCATAGTTACAATGCCAGTGTAACCAAAGCACCATTAAGGAGTTATAATGTAACCAACACAATATAGACACAGTACAAGTATGACCAAATGACCATTGAAACAGTGATAACATGATTTAAGAACTATTGAGACAGTGAAAGTGTGACCAAAGCACCATTGAAACTGCGATAATGTGACCAAAGTACCAGTGGAACAGTGAGAATGTGACCAAAGCACCATAGAAACAGTGAAAGTGTGACCAATGCACCATTGAAACAGTGCTAATGTGACCAAAGCACCACGACAATGTGAAGTACGACCAAAGCACCATTGAGACAGTGATTATGTGACCCAAGCACCATATACACAGCAAAGGTATGACCAAAGCACCACGACAATGTGAAGTACGACCAAAGCACCATTAAGACAGTGATGATGTGACCCAAGCACTATATACACAGCAAAGGTATGACCAAAGCACCATTGAAACAGTGACAGTGTGACCTAAGCACCATTTACACAGTGAAAGTGTGACAAAAGCACCATTGAAACAATGATAATGCGAGCAAAGTACCATGGAAATAGAAACGTGTGACCAAGGCGCCATTGAAACAGTGATGTTGTGACCTAAGCACCATAGACACAATGAAGGTTTGACCAAAACACCATCGAAACTGTGATAATGTGATGTAACCACCATAACCAGAGTGAAGATGTGACCAAAGTACCATAGAAACAGTCAGAATGTGAAAAACGCACCATGGACACAGTGAAAGGATGACCACGAGACCATTGAAACAGTGATAATGTGACCAAACCACCAGAGACACAGTGAAAATGTAACCAAAGCACCATCAACACAGTGATCATGTGCCAAAAGGAAAATACGCAGAGTGAAAGTGTGACCAAAGCACCGTTGAAATAGTGATAATGTGACCTAAGCACAACATACACAATGAAACATTGACCAAAGCACAGTTGAAATGGCGATAATGTGACCTAAGTACCATAGACAGAATGAAGACACGACCAAAGCACCATTAAAAAGGTTATATGTGACCAAAGCACCATCGACACATTGAACGTGTGACCAAAGTACCATTAAAGCAGTGAAAACGTGACCTGAGCATCATGGACACAATGAAAGTGTAACCAAAGCACCATTGAAGAAGTAATAATGTTTGTAAAGCACCATAGATACATGAAATTGTGACCAAAGCACCATTGAAAGAGTGATGATGTCACCTAAGCACCATAGATACATGAAATTGTTACCAAAGCACCATCAAAACAGTGATAATATGACCAATTTGTCGTGGACAGAGTGAAAGTGTAACCAAAGCACCATTGAAACAGTGATAATGTGACCTAATTCCATAAATATAGTTAAAGCATGACCAAAGCAGCACTGAAACTGTGACAAGGTGGCCTAAGCACAATAGACCTAGTAAACGTGTGACCAAAGCAACATTGAAACGGTGATAATGTGACCTTAGTGCAATTGACACATTGAAAGTGTAACCAAAGCATCACTAAAACTGTGATTATGTGACCAAAGCACCATATACACAGTAAATGTGTGAGCTAAACACTATTGAAACAGTGAGAATGTGACCTTGACACCATAGACGCAGATAACGTTTGACCAAAGCGCCATTAAAATAGTGATAATGTGACCAAAGCACCACAAACATTGTAAACGTGTGACCAAAGCACAATTGAAAGAGTGAAAATGTCTCCAAACCACCATAGACACAGTAAATGTGTGACCAAAGTACCATTTAAATAGCGATAGTTTGACGAATGCACCATAGAAGCAGTGAAAGTGTGACCAAAGCACCATTGACACAATGTTTATGTGACCTAAGCACCATAGACATAATAAACGTTTGAACAAAAGACCACTGACAGGGTGATAATGTGACCAAAGCACCATAAAAACTGTGAAAGTATGACCAATGCACCATAAAAACAATGATGATGTAACCTAAACACCACAGACACGATTAAAGTGTAACTAAAGCGCCATTCGAACAGTGATGATGTAACAAATACACCGCAAACATAGTGAAATTGTGACCAAAGCACCATTAGAACAGTGACAATGTGACCTATGCACCATAGACACAATGAAAGTGTGACCAAAGCACCATTGAAACAGTGATAAGTGACCTAGGCACCATATACACAGTGATCGCTTGACCAAAGAACCATTAAAGCTCTGAAATTGTGATTGAAGCACCATAGAGACAGTAAAAGTGTCACCAAATAACAATTGAAAATGTGACAATGTGACAAAAGCACCATATACACAGTGAACGTTTGACCAAAACACCATTGAACCAGTAATAATGTGACCAAAGCACCATAGACACAGTGAGAATATGACCAAAGCACCATTGAAACCATGATCATGTGACTTANAAAGTGTGACCAAAGCACCATTGAAACAGTGATAAGTGACCTAGGCACCATATACACAGTGATCGCTTTACCAAAGAACCATTAAATTCCTCACATTGTGATTGAAGCACCATAGAGACAGTAAAAGTGTCACCAAATAACAATTGAAAATGTGACAATGTGACAAAAGCACCATATACACAGTGAACGTTTGACCAAAACACCATTGAACCAGTAATAATGTGACCAAAGCACCATAGACACAGTGAGAATATGACCAAAGCACCATTGAAACCATGATCATGTGACTTAAGCACCATAGACACAGTGAAAGTGTGACCAAAGTACCATTAAAACAGTGACAATGTGACTAAGCACCATAGATACCTCTAAAGTGTGACCAAAGCACCATAGATACAATGAAATTGTGACTAAAGTACCATGGAAACAGTGATAATATGACCAACATATCATAGTCACAGTAGAATTGTGACCAAAGCACCATTGAAGCAGTCACAATGTGACCTAAACACCATAGACACGGTAAAAGTGTGACCAAAGCGTCATTGAAACAGTGACAACGTGACCAAAATACCATGGACACAGTGAAAGTGTGACCAGAGCACCATTAATGCAGTGATAACGTGACCTTGGTCCTATAGACACAGTAAAACTGTGACAAAAGCAGCATTGAAACAGTGATGATATGACATAAGCACCATAGACACAGTGAAAATGTGACCAAAGCACCATTGAAACAGCGATCATGTGACATAAGCGTCATAGACAAAGTGAAAGTGTGACCAAAGCAGCATTGAAACAGTGATAATGTGACCAAAGCTCCTAAGACACAATGAACATTGACCAAATTACCATTGAAACAGTGATATTGTGACCAAAGCACCATAGACACACCGAAAGTATGACCCAAGCACCATTGAAACAGTGACAATGTAACCAAAGGACCATAGGCACAGTGAAGGTGTGATCAAAGCACCATTGCAAAATTGGTAGTTTAACTAAAGGACCATAGAAACATAACAATTTGACCAACGCGCCATTCAACCGGTGATTATCTTACCTAAGCGCTGTAGACAGTGGACGTGTGGCCAAAAGATCATTTGAATAGTGATAATGTGACTTAAGCACCATAGACATAGTGACGGTGTGACTAAAGCATTATTGAAAGAGTGATAATGTAACCAAAGTGCCATAGACACAGTAAACACTTGAGCAAATCACCATTGTTACAGTGATCATGTGGCATGAGAACTATAGAATAAGTAAAATTGTGACCAAAGCACAATCAAAACAGTGACAATATGACCTAAGAACAATAGCAACAGTGTAAGTGTGACCAAAGCACCATTGAAACAGTGATAAGGTGACCTACGCACTATGGACACAGAGAAAATTTGACCAAAGTACCATTGAAACGGGGATTAAGTGACCAAAGCTCCAAAGACACATTGAAAGTATGACCAAAGCAACATTGAAACAGTCATAATGTAACATAAGCACCATAGACACAGTTAAAGTGTGACCAAAGCACCATTGAAGCAGAGATGTGACCAAAGTACCGTATGCACATTGAATGCTTGACCACAGTACCAGTGAAACATTGATAATGTGACCAAAAGCACAATAGACACAGTGAAAGTGTGACCAAAGTACCGTTGAAATAGTGGTAATGTGATCAAGGGACCATAGACAGAGTCAACGTATAACCAATGCACAATTGAAATAATGATGATGTTACCTGAGCATGATAGACACAGTGAAAGCTAGACCAAAGCACCATTGAAACAGTGATTATGTGACCTAAGCACCATAGACACGCTGAATACATGACCAGAGCACCATAAAAATAGTAATAACCAAAGCACCATAGACACGTTGACGATGTGGCCAAAGGACCATTGAAACTGTGACAATGTGACATTAGGATTAAGACACAATGAAAGTGTGACCCAAGCACCATTGAAAAAGTTATAATGTGACCAAGGCACCAGAGACACATAAAAGTGTGACCAAAACACCATTAAATCAATGATGATGTCACCTACGCACCGTAGACACAATGAAAGTGTGACCAAAACACAATTAAAACTGTGATAAAGTGACCAAAGCACCATAGACACAATCCTAGTTTGACCAAAACACCATTGAAAGAGTGGTAATGTGACCAAAACACCATGGACACGGTATACGTATGACCAAATCACCATCGAAACAATGATAATATGATTAAGAACTATTGAAACAGTGGAAGTGTGAGTACAGCACCATTGAAAAAGTGATACTGTTACCACAGCACCATAGACACAGTGAAAGTGTGACCAAAATACCATTGAAACAGTGATAATGTGACCTAAGCACCGTAGACACAACAAAAATTGTAACAAAAGCACCATTAGAACAGTGATAACATGACCCGAGCACTATAGATACAGTGAAAGTCTGACCAAAGCACCATTGCAACTGTGATGATGTGACCAACGTACCAGTGGAACAGTGAGAATGTGACAGAGGACCAAAGAAACAGTGAAAATGTGACCAATGCACCATTGAAACACAGCTAATGTGACCAAAGCACCACGTCAATGTGAACATATGACAGTGATGATGTGACCCAAGCACAGTATATACAACAAAGGTATGGCCAACGCACCATTGAAACAGTGACAATGTGACCTAAGTACCATTTACACAATGAAAGTGTATCAGAAGCACCATTGAAACAATGATAATGTGAGGAAAGTACCATGGAAGCAGAAAAGTGTGACCAAAGCACCATTGATACAGTGATATTGTGATCTATGCACCATAGACACAATGAAAGTGTAACCAAAGCACCATTGAAACTGTGATAATGTGACGTAAGCACCATAGCCCGAGTGAAGGAGTGACCAAAGTATCATTAAAGCGGTGAAAATGTGACCAAAGCACCATAGACACGGTGAAAGGATGAACAGGAGACCATTGAAACAACGACAATGTGACCAAACAACCAAAAACACAGTGAACGTGCGACCAAAGAACCATAAAAAAAGTGATCATGTGCCCAAAGGACAATATGCAGAGTGAAAGTGTGACCAAAGTACCGTTGAAACAGTCATAATGTGACCTAAGCGCGACAGACATTGTGAAAGTTTGACCAAAGCACCATTGGAATAGTGATAATGTGAGCGAAGCACCATACACACAGTGAATACATGACCAAAGCACAATTAAATATGTGATAAGTGACCAAAGCACCATAGACACATTGAAGGTGTGACCAAAGTACCATTGACGCAGTACAAATGTGACATGCGCATCATAGACACAGTGAAAGTGTGACCAAAGCACCACTGAAAAAGTGATAATGTAACTAAAGCACCATACATACATAAGCGTGTGACCAAAGCACCATTGAAACAGTAATGATGTCACCTACGTACCATATCCAAAGTAAAAGTGGGACCAATGCACCATTACCACAGTGATAATGTGACAAAATCATCGTAGCACAGTGATAGTGTGACCAAAGTACCATTGAAAGAGTGATGATGTGACAATAGCACCACAGACAGAGTATAATTGTGACCAAAACACCATTGAAACTGTGATAGTATGACCTAAGCACTATAGAAACCGTGAAATGTGACCAAAGCCCCGTTGGAACAGTGATAATGTCACTAAAACACCATAGACACAGTAAAGTTGTGACCAAAGCACCATTACAATAGTGATAATTTGACCAAAACACCATTACAAAGGTGATAATGTGACCTAAGCACCATAGACACAGTGAAAGTGAGACCAAGGCACCATTGAAACAGTGCAAATGTGACTTAAGCACCATAGACACAAAAACGTGTGACCAAAGTACCATTGAAACAATGATAATGCAACCTAAGCACCTTAGACACAGTTAAAGTGTGACCAAAGCACCATTGAAACAGTAATAACTTGACATAAGTACCATAGACAGAGTAAAAGTGTGACCACAACACCATTGAAACTGTGAAAATGGGACTTAAGCACCATACACATGGTGAAGGTGTGACCAGACCATTGCCAAAACATTCATAAGTGACCAAAGCACCATAGACACTGTGAGTGTGTCACAGTATCAATGTTTCAATGGTGCGTTAGTCACACTTTCACTGTGTCTATGGTGGTTTGGTCACTTTAACACTGTGTCAATGGTGCTTTAGACACACTTTTACTGTTTCTATGATGCTTAGGTCAAATAATCACTCTTTCAATGGTGCTTTGGTCACACTTTCACTATGTGTAGAGTGTTTTGGTCCCATTATCACTGTTTCAATGGTGCTATGGTCACACTTGAATTGTGGCTATGGTGCTTTGGTCTTATTATTACTGTTCCAATAATCCTTTGGTCACACTTTCATTAGTCTATGCTGCTTATGTCGCATCATCACAGTACCATTGAAATAGTGATAATATGACCAAAGCACCATAGACACAATAAAAGTGTGACCAAAACACCATCAAAACAGTGATAACGTAACCAAAGCACCAATCACACAGTGAAAGTGTCACCAAAGCGCCACTGGAACAGTGATAATGTGATCAAAGAATTATAGACATAGTGAAACAGTGACTTAAACACCAGTGAAAGAATGAGGATGTGTCCAAAGCACCATACACACAGTAGACGTGTGACCAAATTACCATCGACCTAGTGATTATGTGACCTAAGCAGCATAGACACAGTGAACACGTGACCAAAGCACCATTGAGACAGTGATATTGTGACCTAAACACCATAGACACAGTGAAAGCAAGTCCAAAGCACCATTGAAACACTAAAAATGTAACCTAAGCACTTTAGACACAGTGAAAGTGTGACCAAAGCACCATTCACACACTAAGAATGTGACCAAAGCACCGAAGACATAGTGAAAGTGTGACTAAAGAACCATTGAAACAGTGATAGTGTGATGAAAGTACAATAGACAGGGGGAAAGTGTGACCAAAGCACCACCAAAACAATGAAAAGGGGGGGGGGGAACCATCAAAACAGTGAGAATGGGACTAAAGTACCATACACAATGTGAAAGTGTGACCAAAGTACCATTAAAACAGTGATAACGTGACAAAAGCATCATAGACACAGTGAATGTGTGACCAAAGTACCACTAAAACAATGACAATGTTACATAAACACCATAGACACAGTGAAAGTGTAACCAAAGCACTAATGAAATGGTGATAATGTGACTAGACTAAACAGAAATCATGTGACATAAGCATGAAAGACACAGTGAAAGTGTGACCAAAGCACCATTGAAACAGTGAAAATGTGACTTAAGCACCATAGACACAAAAATGTGTGACCAAAGTACCATTGAAACAATGATAATGCAACCTAAGCACCTTAGATACACTTAAAGTGTGACCAAAGCACCATTGAAACAGTAATAACTTGACATAAGTACCATAGACAGAGTAAATGTGTTACCACAACACGATTGAAACTGTGAAAATGGGACTTAAGCACCATACACATGGTGAAGGTGTGACCAGACCATTGCCAAAACATTGATAAGTGACCAAAGCACCAGAGACACTGTGAGTGTGTGACCAAAGCACCATTAAAACAGTGAGAATGTGACCTAAGCGTCAGAGACACGTTGAAAGTATGACCAAAGCACCATTGAAACAGTGAAAACGTAACCAAAGTACCATAGAAACACAAATGTGTGACCAAAACACCATTGGAACATTAATAATGTGACCAAATCATCGTAGACACAGTGACAGTGTGACCAAAGCACCATGGAAACAGTGATAATGTGACACAAGCACTATAGACAAACTATATGTGTGACCAAAGCACCATTGAAAGAGAGATAATGTGACCTAAACAACACAAACAGTGTGAAAGTGT